>APFE030317467.1:15025-28105 GCA_000404065.3 Pinus taeda | reverse complement strand
AGTTGGGTGAATTAGTTATTAATTAATTCACAAGTTATTAACTCATAATACAACTAATGAATTCATCAGTTAACTCAGTTGCATGTCAGTGCATGTTCAGTTCAACAGGTACAGGTGGTAGAGAATCAGATTGCTATCAGTTGTGACTATAGTTGTGCACCAGATCTTGCACAATCAATGGATTGAGTATTGCCAATGAGGATTGCGTGGTATATCCAAGGGAAATACGAATTTGGATCATTAATTCATCAGTATTCTCATGCAGGATGCAGTGGAGGCAGGCAAGCAGTGGAAGCGATTTGGAGATCAGATATGAGCTGTATTGTGTTAACAGAGGTGGAGATACTTGTGAGAAGTATTATGCTGTGTAATGTTACATGACTCAATCATTAATATACAGATAGTTGGGGTTTTTAGCGAGATGCTTTCCCCGGGATACATACTGTGTTAATGTGTGGATGCTCTTGATGTTTTATTGTTATTGATGCTGCTATATTGATGATCAACGTAGAGGAGCTTATGTATTGTGTATGTTTTCTGCAATAGTACATGATCAGGATAATCTCCATTGAATATGTGTTAAATTATTCAAAATTTCTACAGAACTTAGAGGGAACAAATAGACCAACAAGCTTGAATTTTACCCTAATTGTGGTGAAAGGAATTCAAATGGATCTACAATATCTAGCATGTAATAAATGGCAGCATGGAAGAAAGATTTGAGAAGGTTCCCACAAAAAGAGGGAGAGGATCATGACAAGAGGTTTTCCCTAGTTGTGAGGTGCACTTCTATTAACTTTGTTTTGAAAAGTGCACGAGATTGATGTAGATATTGCTTTCCTCAATGAAGTAATTAAGGACGAAGAAATGTATATAAAATCTACCTCACGACTTTGAGGTACATAAGAAGAAGTCTCGTGATTAAAGAAGTCTATCAAAAACAAACATGTTGGACTTGGTTTATCTTATTTGATTTTCCTCTAACGAAAGTTGAAGATCTCATGGTTGAGGGAGTAGCCTGAATTACCATAGAAGGGTATGTCTCTATTTGAGAGGGGGAACCTAGTTTAAGTAATCAGAAAGCATATCTGATACAATGAAGGGAGCATAAAAGTTTATGGTTGAGCCAAGATATATTGCTCAACATGTGTTGGAGTACTAGCATGGTACAATTGGTCATGAATGATTTAAGAAGTACAACTGTAGATTTAGTCTGAGCAGAGAGTGTTGAAGATAGAAATAATTCATCAAGATGTTGCTTCAATTTGAGCTCCATTATAATTTCTTGGATGAGTGTGAAGTAGTCATTTGTAACACTCAGTATGGAAAAGGTCGTGTATATTGTAGTTGGAATGACAAGTTGAGAAGCAATATGACTTCAAAGGTTACTTGTAGGATTACCTTAATTAAGTGTTGGTGATGACCATGATGACATGTTGAAGCACATTGGGATCAAGTACCACTTCATTCGATACATGGTGTTGAAGAGAGTTGTGAAGCTCTAGTATATCTCCATTGATGAGAAGATAACTGATACTCTTATGATGCCTCTTTCTAGAGAAAAAATTGTGTATTTTCGGGATAAGCTTGGACTTGTGGAGAATTCCTCTCTCATTAAGAGGGAGAACTGATGAGACACCATTATGAATGAACATTCTCCCTATGTCTTCACGACCTTAGTTGGAGAATTGCTTGATATTCTCCTTGTTTCATTATGACCTTGGTTGGATAATTTCCCTATGTCATTATGTCCTTAGTTGGAAAAGTTCTCCTTGTATCATTATGACCTTGGTTGGAGAATAGTTTGACAAATTAGGTAGCATCGCGAATTGAAATTCTTCTTGTGTCTTTATGACCTTTTTTGAAGAATAATCTAATAGTCTAACATTCTTCATGTCTCACTTTTGTAGAAATTTCACCTGTAGAACAAACCGATATAAGCAATGTCCTAAAGCATAATACTTTTTCTACTTCTACAAAACATTAAGCGGAAGCATAATCGAAATCATGAGCAACATCAAGTAGAAACATGCATAACTGATCAAGAGAATTAATCACACATAACACAAGATATATCCAGGGGAAAGCACCAACATAAAACCCCAACCATGTATTATCAATCAAGTGGAAATCCTCTTCACAATACAAAAGGAATTAGCTCTCAAGCTATTCAATTCTCAATGAACTATGAAGATATGTCTCATGAACCACCCAAGCCCTATTTATATAGGCTTTCCCTATGGTCCTTACGTAGTTTTCTTAGGAAATAATAGCAAAATCATATGTTATTGATTCCGACATACCAAAAACAACTGATGGTCCAACTACGTATTCCTTGAGAACAGTAGTTCCTCAACCATACATAAACTACTTACTAGAAATAGTTAAGCATCTGATAGTACATTGTCCCACATCTGATCTCAATTGGGTCTCTGACAGAATTGACATGCAACAGTTATCCATGAGTGAATCCTCAGTTATCTAAAATAATAGTTGTCACATGCATGCAAGCATTAACAAACTATATTTTATTATTTCAACAACTTGTTAAAATAATCTAACTAGACTTGACTAGTTAGAACTAAGTCAACTGTTTCTCTCATTATAGAATTGAACCTTATCTCCTTTAATCAAGGGATAAATTCCTAAATCAAGGGAGAAAATAATTGCATGATCTCACAAAGACTTCAAGTTTAATTTTTCATATTTAATTAACTCACGGAGATTAATTAATTAATATTTTAAACTGCTGTTAAGGCCAAAATTAATTTTACTTCCTATAGATAGACTAGGGACTGTTATAAATAGGAAGGGACCCAAAAAATGCTATTTTTAGAACTTTATATTTTTAGAAGTTTCACCTCTCACCCAATGTGGCCAATGACATCATTGGCCAAGCTGCTATTTTTAGACATGTTATTTCTTAGCAGGTCTATTTTTAGCACATTCTAAATTTAGCATTTCTTGTTGCACATTTTTTCAACAATGTATGCACTCATGACCTGCAAATACTATTTTTACTGTGTGTTTGATGAAATGTTTATTTTGGCAAATTTTGAGCAAGATCTCGCCTTAGTATTATTTTTATTGCAATGACAATGCTTGGTGACACACTAGTAGAACTCCAACTTCTCTGCCTTTGTCAATGACGCTAGAAGGAGGTCTAGATGACAAGTTGTTCCCATTACGTCTATTCTAAATCTCTTCTCATGGCTCATCCTAAAATCATACTCCCGGGGTGTTTTTCTAACCTATCACCTAATAGACTTTTAATCCTTGATGAGCCTCTATCACTTGTATCAATTAAGGTTTGATGGTGAGGATGGAACATCCATAATCGAGCACATTTCTATTTTTCTTAAATTTTGTGAATATTACGAAATCAATGATGAAGATTTTGCCTGTGTGGCTTTCTTCCTCACCCTTGAAGGTTGTGTTAATCAACGGTGTCATACATTATATGCTTCCATCTATTCTTTTCATCATTTCCTCAAGGAACTTTATCAAGCCTTCATTAGATATGATTACCGAGATGTTTATAAAAGAATCAATTAGCTAAGAATGAAGCCTAATGAATCAATTGAGTATTTCTCTGATCGATTCCTTCACCTTTGTTATGAATTTCCTGGAAAAGACACAAATTGGGATTTATTTAAGCAAAAGTTTGAGCATTTGGTTCACATTAGGGAAATTTCGAGGTCTAAAATGGGCTCTGAAGGAAATTATTAAATAATAGTGGAAATAATAAAATAAGATTAGATTACATCATCAAATTTTAGAGGGAAAAAAGGAAAAACTATTTTTTCAACTCGTATTTTCAAGTTATCTCCCTATGGGTTTACTCAAATTTTGAGCAGAAACACTCTTTGGATGAAAATTTTGGTTCCTCATTGAAGGAGTACCCATGTTGCATATTTTTAATGGACCCAACTACATGAAAAATGAGAAATACATGAAAAACGTGATTGCAATCACGTTTTTCATGTATTTCTCATATTTCGTGTAGCAAGGTTCATCAAAAGTATGCAACATGGGTACTCCTTGGATGAGTAATTAAATTTTGCATCCAACGAGTACTCCCGCTTGAAATTTGAGTGAAACCTTAGGGAGATAAGTTGAAAATACGAGTCGAAAAAATAGTTTTATTATTTTTTAATCTTTTTACTTTTTTACTCCAAAAACGGTGAATCATCCCCCATGGTTGACATCATCATCTTCAATCCTATTGGTTCTTATAAATTTTATTTTGGTTATATATTTTTCTTAGGAGGCCCATTTTAGACCTCAAAATTCCCTTAATGCATCTCTTTGCGCGGTGAATCTGAACCACTTGACATTTCTACTTCCCCAACTCTTGTAAATCATGATACACCTCTAATTTCATAGGAGGAATCTACTATTCCTTTTGTCCCTTGTTCTCCTCCCTTTTTCAGTCTTGATATGGGTACCTCCTTGCAATGACAATAAAGTTTGGAAATATGCAAATCAAATTCCTCATCCATCTTCTCATCCTCCTTCTGTTTTTCATGATTCAGATCCCATAGAGGAAATCCCGTATTGGTTCATGAAGCCTATGGTGAAGACTAACTCCTCCATTCCGTAATATGATATTATTTCTCATAACTTAAGTCTTGATTCTGATTTAGATGCCTGTCATCCTTTACCATATCCTTTTCATGACCCCTTGTCCCTTGATCCGCCTAATCGATCTCTTTCAAATCTAAGGAGTGATAAGGTGCCAGGTAGTCACATTTTACAGGTAGAGGAGTAGAAGGGTGAAGATTCTTTCAATATTTCTTCTCTTTTTCAAAATCCTCGATGTGAAGATGGTGTTTCCTCATTCTCAGTTGATATTCAATATGGTAATCTTGGTAAGAAATCAAATGCAATAAGTTTTCCTAATCAATCTCAAGTCTTGGGAAATAATCACTCTGACGAGGATGAATTCATTGATACATGTGGTGATTAATGCCCAAGTGCACCAACTAATCTTTTAATTTCTCAAGAAGATTCAGTTTCGAAAGATTTAGATCTTAAATATGTTTTGGTCAAAGAAGATTCACTTATGAGCAATTCTTCCTCTTCACCTCCCTATCCTTGTGCTCTACTCTTTACAATGCATCATGTTAATTTTTGCAACTAGGGTCAAATTCCACCTTGGATAGCTTAGATTATTGAGATGATGATTGCATTAATTTCCTCTTTTTGAGAGGAGAAAACACAACCTAAAGATCACCCTATTTGGGCAAGAAAAAGCTTGTTTTTGAACTTTTTTTATCCACTCATGTATATTGGAATAGGTTGGCCCTAAGCACATGTACAATTAGACAGGTCAACCGTAACATCAAGTGGACACTCATGGAAGACTATAAATAGAAGAGATCTCAAGCTCATATGGGATACATTAATCAATCAGTCTTCTACTCTCTTCTATTGTATTGGTTCGCATAGGTTTAACGGAGGAAGTTCGCTCAAGGGTCCGAAACTACAGGGTTGAAGCTTGAACGAATCTAGGGTCTCTGTCTCTCAGTGACTGGCTCGTAACTAAGCATTATCAACCCCATACACACACATAGAGTGGTCAAGGGTGCGTTTGGAAGGTCTCCTTTGCTTGCACGAAAGCCTAAAGGGGGCATTTAGGGTTTCTGAAGCAGATCAAACAATGTTGGTCCACAGACACACACATAGAGTGGCCTAAGGTGCATCTGGGCAGTCCTAGTCACTCACACAGTAGCTGGAAGGGAGAAAATGGGGGGTTTAGAGTGGTACTCTGTGTGTTTTTCCTTAGAGGCACGCATACAATCTTCTAGGGAGTGTTCGGGTCATACACAGATGCTCGCACATAGTGGCTAAGGGAGCGACCAAGAAGTTTTAGTCGTTTGTAGTCTACCTTGCTGGGAGCATCTAGAATTTTGATCTAGGGTTTGACAATTTCCTTTAGTTGGCTTCAGTAGCTTGATGTGTTACGTTCCTATAATATATGGATCATATTTTTTGTCTTACTATTCATTTGGGGGCCTTGTTGTAAAAAGTTAGCCTATGAAGGGTATTTGTACAAAAGAATCAAATTGGTCAAAGTCATTGTAAATATTTGTGTCATAAAAGAGTTTATTAACCTCAATTCGAATTTGTAAAGTCATAAAGGGTCCATGAGGGGTCATAATTTGAAGTTTGAGATCATGGAGGGAAAAGGGGGTTATTATGAGAGTGAAAGGGGTCATGTCATAAGGAATTTGTTCATTATAAGTCATTTATAGAGATCATGCTAGTCATATTAGTCACTTTAGGGTTAGTTATGAGTTAGTTAATGTACACTTTCATCATTCAAAACCACCATCATGACAAGAAAGAGGTTTTCAATGGCATAAAATTCATTTTTTCTTGAAACCTCTGCCATTCTCCCTCATATGTGTTTCATTTCAAGCACTGAAGCAATGTCAATGTGCAAGAAGGTTTTAGAAGCCAAAGAATAATATTTAAAGCTTGAGGGAAACAGAACTGCTACACGAGTAACCAGTGCTATGCAATAGCTGTGTTGAGTCCTAAAACTGCATCTTTCCTACACCTTTTTCTAGCATCTTTCCATTCATATGAACCTCATAAATCATCAGTATCATTGCATAGTAGTTTAAAAAAGGGCATTTAAAGTGGTTTCTTGACTATGTGTTTGTGTTGCTATTTGAACTAGATTTTTGTTTATAAGCTGCGGAATCTTGTCACTTTCCGCAGCCAACCCAAGTTTCCGCAGCTGTTTTGTCAAAGTCTATATTGCAGGTGTCTTCAGGCGAATCGAGCTACATGGGCAAGTTGCAACCGACGTGGACATGGACCAAGTCCTATTGGCTCATTCGAATTCATCAGAAAAGGCCATAGTCAACGGTGGGAAAAATGGTGGTCAACTCAAGAGTCCTACGGTGATAAAACTCTATTTTTCACCACGTGAAGCTTTGTGTGGTTGTTCCTAGATCTCGGGGGACAATTTAACACCTTTGGACTGCGCCATGAACCGGATCCAACAACCACCTTCCAACGATTGAATCCTCACGGCAACCATAATGCTAAATCTCGGGACGTGGTTGTTTACGTGTCTTCTATCAACACCGAATGTGGGAAAACAATTATATTATCCTCTGTTATAAATAATGTGTTCTCATACGTATAGGAGTTAGATTTTCGAATGTAATTTTGACTGTAAAGGAACCCACTATGCCATAACTTTATCACTGTGTTGTGACTGCTTTTTAATACACGAGAAGTCTCTGTTTTTAAGGTCAATTGGTGGTTGATCGTTGACTGTCCGAGGATTGTGCAGAGGGCCCCTGCACAAGCCGAGGTATTGTTTATTACTGTAGAGTTTCATGTTTCATTTCTTTATTTTCTTATGCCATAATCATTCACTTGTATATATATCTCAGTCTTATGGTGTTAACGCTTGATAACTGTCTATAGTTTTTCCCATTTTATATACTGTTAACTGATCAGTGCTTTTGTTTTAGATCACAATAGGCAACTCGGGCAACACATAGTTTTCTAATGACTAATGACATGGAATCATTCTTTTCCTTCTGCCGATTTTCGTTTCCTTTAGTTTTTAGTTCCAACATTGTGTTATTTATTTCAATTTTGCTCATTTACTTTTCTGCAAGTTAGTTATTGAATTGCTCACGAAATTCTTAGTTACCTCCTAAAGCCAGAGCGAGTCAAATGGTGAGGGATTAAAGTATGAAGTGTGTAGTTTGATATTAGTTTATTTTTCTGCAAATTAGTTATTGAATTGTTCATGACATTCTCAGTTACCTCCTAAAGTCAGAGCGAGTCGAATGGTGAGGGATTGAAGTATGAAGTGTGTAGTTTGATATTAGTTTATTTTTCTACAAGTTAGTTATTGAATTGCTCATGACATTCTCAGTTACCTCCTAAAGCCAGAGCGAGTCAAATGGTGAGGGATTGAAAGTATAATTGTGAGTTTGATACTAGTTTTATTTTCTGCAAATTAGATATCAGATTGCTCAAGTTGTTTATGATTACCTCCTAAAGCCAGAGCGAGTCGAATGGTGAGGGGTCAGAATATGAGTTGATGTAATGTGATTTTAGTTTACTTTTCTTGCAATTCTTAGATTTCTTTGAGTTCAATTTTTCTTATATTTTCATGGCAGCAAGGATAATGGGTTTCATGGTCACTAGTTCACCATTGTTTAATTAGAATAGTGGCACATTTTCACTCTCTTTTCAAGAATTAATTTCATCATCGCATGTTTTTAGAAAGTTTGAAGTTTTGAAGATCATTTTAAAAGACATCATTGCCTTGAACATTTATATCATACTTGTCTTTTAGAATTTCCATCTCACATTAGGGAATTAACAGTCATAAACCCAAAACAAAACAAAAACTCAAAAACAACAAAAAAATAAGAAATAGGTTATCTTGCACATATAGTGCGCCACACTTCAACAGTTTATGACTCCCGGATTGACAATTAATACAACAATTTAGGACACTCTGAATTGACCAAACAAGCTGCACAAGGAGGTGAAAATGCACTCAGGTTTTTCAGTAAGGTTTTTCTCTTTTTCGTTCAAGCTTTCATGTTGCTTGAACCAATTATAACACATTCCAACCACCCACAGAGTCAGAAATAAGCTGGGTATATGACTTTTGCTTTTGTTATGCATTCATTGCACCTGTGCATGCA
The DNA here is from genome assembly GCA_000404065.3 of Pinus taeda. Taxonomy (NCBI): domain Eukaryota; kingdom Viridiplantae; phylum Streptophyta; class Pinopsida; order Pinales; family Pinaceae; genus Pinus; species Pinus taeda. The sequence goes on along the minus strand of APFE030317467.1, from coordinate 19,412 downwards.
GTATTTTTTCTGGTCATATTTTTGGTTGGTTTGTATTATAATGATCATATTTTAAAATTTCAAAGTCCCTACTTGTAGTTGAGAGTGAGCGAGGACCCCCATCCGAAACCCTACATCGTCTTGTTGTGCATTTTCTATGCAAAATACCCAATTTCACCAAGAATTTGCTTTCCATTTTCCATTGCACAATTTTGTCTTTGTGGCGGGGGGGCCGCTTAATCTTGCAAAGTCGAGATGGAGACTCCAAAAAACAAAAAGAAGTCCACAAGAGGATATGTAGTGTGTTATGAACCACAAAATCTTGATCTAGTCAGTGCAGATTCAACCATTCGGATTACTTTCGAACATAAATGCTGCATTAATTTTTGTGAGAGAGTTCAAGCCACAGGTCATCATTTTCAACTCACCAGACTATTTGCATTCAGTTTCAAGGGTAATGAAGTAAAGGTGGGAGATATTGAATTCACTATTTCACAAGAAATCATCTCACGAGCAACATATATACCCTTTACAGGAGAAATGTAACAAACCTGGTGAAAATTCCATGTAATAAAAGTGAAAAACAATAACCATGGATGAATGGGACACTTATTCCAAGCTGAATTTTGGGAAAGACATCCTAGTGTGTGTTCATTTGGTTGTTTATGGCTAAGGAAATGGGCAAAGGAAATGACTAAGGCATTAAAGAGGAAAAATGGCATTTTGGCACAATTATTTATGAAAATAATGGAAATTAGGAGAAGAAGGAGGTGAAAGGTCACAGGTTGCACGTGAGGTGGAAAATGAAGGAAAATAATGGAAAATGAAGAAAATATAGGCCTCATTCATAAAAAGGCTTCTAAGGATCAGTGGGTAACCTTTGCCAGTTTAACTTTATAGCTCTCTCATTATTCTCTCTCTCTCTCATACTCTTGGACACTTGGAGTTTTCTTGGAGCACTTTTGGCATTGGAGAAATAAAGGAAAAGAAGGCAAGAGGAAGCAAAGAGAAATCAAGGAAAGTTAGGATCAAACAACTACATTAGGATTCATTGCAGGTATCAACTTGCATGTGTATTTTCCTTGCTAGATTTGGAATGCATGGGATTGCATATGTTTATTTCCTACCATGGCATGGGTTTTGCGAGGTGTGACAATATTTTTAGACTAGCCTTGCCATTTCCTGATAGCTTTGATGAGATGGGTTCTCTCATGCAATTTATGTGGGATGACCGAATTGGATTCGAAGTTGAGTGGGGTGGATATCTGAATTGACAAAAACATGGTGGTAGTGGTCCTTGAACTGGATTGAGGATGCATGAATCCATTGGCCTAGTAACCCCTAAACTGGGCTGTGGGTTGCGGTAAAGCTAGATTGCGTGCCTCGGTGGGCCTAGGAATTGTTGCTAGTGAATGGCGGGATACACGGTAAAGCCAAGGGGTGGATTTTGTTTGTATTGGGCCTAGTGATTCTCAGATGGAATGCATGGTAAAGCCTAGAAAGTATGTCTCGGTAGGGCCTAGTTATCCCTAGATCGGACTGCAGATGCACTGTAAATCTTGAGAGACTAGGAGGCACTCAAATTCCTCACAGTGTAGGCGAATAACTTCAGTGGCATCCACATTGATTGGTGTTTTTGATGTGTTCTATGAGTCCCACATTCATGCTTGGAATATGGCACGTGGGTGATTGGCTGAAGAGAGACTTGACTCAACCACTCTATGGTCAGGTGGAATGTGGTAGTCCCATCTACGGTTGGTTCATTGCATTGATTAATGAGAAATTCATTCCTTTGATTTTCATGTGAAAATGTACTAGTGCATATATGGATTTTGATGGCTGATATGTTAATTGTAATTTGTTCCTATTATGCTGGTTATATATTCAATTTATGGCAGAAGCTACGTCTGGCTCTCAGCATGTTTTTACTTGTATTTGAATGGATATTGTATCTATGACCTAATAAGTGATAAGGCAGAAAATGACATGAGGAAACAATGGTTCATGGCGATTCTCAGATAAGTAAGAGATCCCTACATGTAACTATGTTATTTACACCTGTAGGTTACATGTCGATGATATGTTTGATGAAATGACTGTCATGGCTAGTAGGGGTCTGGTTGAGGCCTTGATCAACTATTTAATTTCGCATCATTTTTTCCTTGTACACTTAATTATTAGCTTTCATTCCTTTCTGGGCAGTGGCCTAAGCTATGGGCCTAAAAAAGTGGTCAAATCCCAGAGTCTCTAGCACAGAACTGGCAAGTTTTGTCCATAGTCATTGGCATGGAGGCCTATGTGAGAAAATTTAGGTCTCTAGTCACTCCCTTGCCCATAGAATGAGATGGCAGAGCCTTAAATTGTCCAGAACAACAGTGGGACCCAGGGACAGGCTGTTTGAGCGGTTGACTTGTCTCCTGAGGGTTTTGTTGATGGTGTTGGATGGATGTATGTGATGTTCCGTTGATTCCACTTCCTTAAGGTCACCTAGGAGGTTGAATATGATCATAGTAGCCTCTCGTCTCATGTTTACCCAAGTTGGCATGGTAACTTGGGTGGATGTGGGAGGAGGGTGTTACAAGGTGGTATCAGAGCATGTTTCAACTCTTAGACTAGATGGGTTGAATGTGTGTTGGTCATTCATGCATGCCAGTTTCTTGTGTGTCTCTTACACTTATATACTCGCTGCATTTGCTTGATGATGGATTAGGGTTGTAATATGGTTATCGTAGAGAATTTGATGTTGATTTCGTGAAGAGTATTCAACATGAGTATGTGGTTGAATGTATATGGTTATTTGTCGCTTACATGCTGATTTTTTGTCGCCTACTTACATCCTTGTATGTTAGGTTACATTTTGAATATTTTGATTACATGCATTAGTCTTGTAGGTTGATTACAAGAATTGATCGACTATGTTCGACTACATGCGGTTATGCATATTTGTAGTTGATTAGGCATTGCTTATGCATATTGTCAGTTGCATGTAGAAATATGTACAATGGGGTAATGGTTGTTGTCATGCATGAGGTCATAGCATGAATTGTTGATATGGCCTAGCATTGATGACTGGATCCTAGTTAGAGTGATGTTTATGTGTTGATTCATTTATTTGTGCATGTCTATACATTGTTATGATTATGTTATACATGTATCACACTGATTTGGTGATCTTGCATAAAAGGTATCCTCCCTAAGCTATACTAAGGTACGTCAATTTATTGTGATTTGGTTTATCTGACAAATAATGTATTGCAGGAATCAAGAGATCAAATGGCTAGCAAGGTGGTAGACTACGTAGAATCTCCCTATGCATCAAATGAGCAACGTGGTGTGGGGCATAATTTTGATTTGGCCGATACACTAAGGAGCTTGAAGGAAGAGATAAGGAGTTGTAAGGCAGATAATGACTGGATCAGACAGGCACAAGAGAAGTAAGCAAAGGTTAATGCTATACTTCTTCAGAGTTTGTCGGACTTGCATCGACAAGGGCCACTTCAGAGCAGGCATGCACATGAGGATGGAACTAATGGAGCATATGGAAGTAGATGTCCCAATAGACACAAGTCAGATAGATTTGACACGGTGAGAGACAGTAGGTTGTTGGAGACTCCGAAAAGGAGGGGCGATGAGTACAAGTATTATTATAGTTCTGGTTTTGATAGACATCATGATCAACGTCACTATCATCCTTATAGGAGGAATGATAGGGGTAGTTTCTGGATGAATTCAAGAAAGAAAAACCACTTGCTTTTGATGGAGATGTGAAGAAGTTGTCAAATGCAGAGGCTTGGATACTTGGTATGAACAAATTATTTGAATTGCATGAGTACACAGATAACATGAAGGCCTGGATAGCTATCTTTAGCTTGAAAGACAAAGCAAACATCTGGTGGGAATATGTTAAGCGATTTAGAGACATCAGGACAAATGACTTGTGTTGGGGGGAATTCAAGAGGCTTTTCAAGAAGAAGTACTTGTCAGAAAGGTACTACGACAATAATGCTAAATAGTTCTATGAGTTAAATATAGGGCAATGACAAACGAAGAGTATACAACCAAGTTTCTTGAGTTATTGAGGTATGTACCATATCTTACTGATGAGAAGGCTAAAGTTCAGAGATTTGTCAGTGGTTCTCCATTAGCATTTATAGATCGGATTGAGTATGATGAGCCTTGGTTTCTTGAGGAAGTCATTTGGAAACTAAAGCATTTATATGAGAAATCAAAGCGTAAGAATGAATCTAAACATGGATGGAAAGGAAAAGACAAAGGTAGAGGTAGATGACAGCCTAAGAGGACAAGGCCTCAACATGCAAATGGGAAAGAAAATGTGGCACCACAAAAGAGATTTAATGCTGCTAGATGAGGACATGGGCCACAACAACAACAACAATGTAGAGGTGAG
>APFE030317467.1:0-13611 GCA_000404065.3 Pinus taeda | reverse complement strand
GAGCATGCCGAGCACTTAACAACAATATGAGGTTGTTGAGAGAGCATCAATTGTATGTTAAGCTCAACAAATGTAGCTTCTTTTAGACTGAGGTACGCTACTTGGGACATGTTGTCTCCAAGGAGGTCATTATATTAGATCCAGAGAAGACAAGGGCCATCATGGAGTGGATATCTCCTAAGAGTGTGGATGAGGAGAGATCTTTCATGTGTCTACCAGGCTATTATAGGAGGTCCATTGGGAACTTCTCACATATTTCTTATCCCATTACATCATTGCAGAGGAAAGGTAAGAAGTTTGAATGGACTGAAGAGTGTGAGACTAGCTTTGAGCATCTTAAGAAATTGCTGACACATGCACTAGTGCTACAAATTTGAATATCTAGACAAAGAGTTCTTAGTATGTAAAAATGTTTGCAAGAAAGGACTCGGTGGAGTCCTTATGCAGGGTGGATAGGTGGTATGTTATGAGTCCCAGAAACTGAACGAGAACGAGTAGAACTACCCAACACATGATCTTGAGCTAGCAACAATTCTACATGCACAAAAGATGTGGAGGCACTATCTTCTTGGCAGGTTGTTTGTGCTTATGATTGATCACAGTAGGTTGAGGTATTTGTTTGACCAACTGAATCTAAATGCAAAGTAGGCTAGATGGTTGGACAAAATCAGCGAGTTTGATTTCAAGACCAAGTACATCAAGGGTAAAGAGAACATGGTGGCAGATGCTCTCAGAAGATGGGTACAGGTACATCACTTGGCAGCTACGAGTTCTTATGGGACGGACTTACAGGATAGGATATTATAGGCAAGATAAAAGGATGTCAGGTATATGGAGATTGTGCACAGGTTGCAGCCGGGTGATAGTACATGTATAGGTACATGCACATGTAGTGGTAGTACAAGTACGAGTGGTAGTAAAGGTACAAGTATAGGTGCATAGGACATGGACTATTTTCTTACACCAGAGGGATTGGTCAAGTTCTGAGATAGGATATATGTATCAGATAACAATGAACTCAAGAAGGTGATCTTGAGTTAATTTCATGCCGAACCTTTTTCAAGTCACCCAAGTTACTAGAAGACACTCACAATGGTGAAGATATATTACTATTGGCCGAATATGAAGAAGGATGTAGTAGAGTTTGTGGCTAGATTTTTTTACTGTCAGCGAGTGAAAGTAGAGTGCAAACATCTAGGTGGACTGCTACAACTAATCTCTATTCTAGAGTGGAAATGGGAGATCATTTCCATGTATTTCATCACAGGGTTTCCAAAGACAATGAAAAAACATGATTCCATCATGGTCAATGTGGATCAGTTAACAAATGTTGCACACTTTGTTCTGGTGAAGTATACTTTCTCAGCTAGTGACATGGCATAGGTATTCATCCAAGACATCATTCAAATACATGGTGTTCCAAAGAATATTGTGTCATACATGGATGTGAAGTTCACTTCCAAGTTTTGGAAGGAGTTATTTGCAGGTTTGGGCACCGAGTTGGCCTTTAGCACAAATTATCATCCACAGAGAGATGGAGAGAGAGAGAGAGTCAACAATATATTGAGGACATGTTGAGGATGTATGTGATACATCAACAGAGGAAGTGCGAAGAGTATCTCCCTTTACATACAATAATGGTTACCAGGAGTCATTGAGGATGATTCCTTTTGAGGCATTATATGGGTGGAGTTGTAACACTCCATTAGTTGGAGTGATCTGATTAGCAAGGTATTGATTGGACCAGATATGTTGGCATACATGGAACAAGAGATGCAGGTGATCAAGAAGAATCTCAAGGCAACACCAGGTAGGTAGAAGAGTTATGTAGACATGAATAGGTTGTTCAAGGATTTTCAAGTTGGGGAACAAGTGTACTTGCACATCAAACCAAAGAAAAGCTCGGCTCATGTGCCAACATTGCACCATGGTTTTATGGACCCTTCAGTATCATTGAGAGGATTGGACCAGTAGCCTATCGACTTGCATTGCCTCCAATAGTGAAAGTACATGATGTTTTCCATGTCTCATTACTTAATAAGTATGTTAAAAATGTTGATCATGTAACTGACTAGTTTGTATTGCAGGTGGAACCAGATCGAGAATTCCAGTAGGAGTCTTAGTGTATATTGTAGAAAAAGGTGCTCACACTTTGGAATTGAGAAATTGAGCAAGTTAAAGTGCAATGGAAGCACTTTTGGCCTGAAGAAGCTACATGGGAGATGGTAGATTAGATGTGGGCCATGTATCCTTCCTTGTTTGCTGGATGAGGCAAAACAACCTTGATATGGTGGTTTGGTGATTCCTTATGGTGGTTTGGTGATTGCTTATGGTGATTTGATGATTTCTTATGGTGGCTTGGTAGTTGCTTATGGTGGTTTGGTAGTTGCTTTATGGAGGTTTAGTATTTTCTTATGATGGCTTGGTATATGCTTCATGATGGTTTAGTATTTGTTTTATGTTGGTTTAGTATATGCTTTATGGTGATCGATATATGCTTTATGGTGGTTGATACATGCTATATGATGTTTTGATATATGATATATGATGTTTTGATATATGCTATATGATGTTAGTATATGTTTGGTATATGATTTGGCATATGCTTTTGTATATATAGTTTTGATGATGTTGTTAAATGTACACCTGTGTATGGATGTAAATATCATAACGAGGTGTGTTATAAAGCTCCACTGTGTTATGTTATTATTCTATCATGTGGTTATGTTATCATGATGTTATGATGTCATATGAGTTGACACTCAATAGGATGATCATTGTAAATACCATAATGAGTTGTATTATAAAGCTCCACTATGCGATATGTTGTCATGTTGTCATGATGTTATGTCTTGAGCAGATCTTTTATTGTAAATGTTGCATCGAGCTGTGTTATAAAGCTCCATGAGCAGTATGTCTTCTTTTAGTAGTTTTCTAAGGTATATGTGTGATTTAACACCAAGTACAATGTCCACAAAGGGGGGGATTTTTGTAACAACCCTGGTGAAAATTCCATGTAATAAAAGTTAAAAACAATACCCACGAATGAATGGGACACTTATTCCAAATTGAATGTTGGGAAAGACATCCTAGTGTGTGTTCATTTGGTTGTTTATGGCTAAGGAAATGGGCAAAGGCAATGGCTAAGGCATTAAAGAGGAAAAATGGCATTTTGGCACAATTATTTATGAAAATAATGGAAATTAGGAGAAAAAGGAGGTGAAAGGTCACAGGTTGCAAGTGAGGAGGAGAATGAAGGAAAATAATGGAAAATGAAGAAAATAGAGGCCTCACTCATAAAAAGGCTTATGAGGATCAGTGGGTAACCTTTTGTCAGTTTAGCTTTGGAGCTCTCTCATTGTTCTCTATCTCTCTCATATTCTTTGACACTTCAAGTTTTATTGGAGCACTTTGGCATTGGATCAAGAAAGGAAAAGAAGGCAAGAGGAAGCAAAGATAAAGCAGGGAAAAGTAGGACCAAAAAGCTACAACAAGCTTCCTTGCAAGTATAAACTTGCATGTGTATTTTAATTACTAGATTTGGAATACATGGGATTGCATGTGTTTCTTTTCTACCATGGCATCGATTTTTCTAGGTGTGACAACATTTTCATCCTAGCCTTGCCATTTCCTAATTACTTTGATGATATGGGTTCTCTCATGTGGTTTATGTGGGATGGCTGGATTGTATTCGAAGCTGAGTGGGGTGGATCTCCGAATTGAAAAACACATGGTGGTAGTGGTCCCTAAACCAGACCAAGGATGCACGAAGCCACTGGCCTAGTAATCCCTGACTGAATTGTGGGTTGCGGTAAAGCTAGATTGTGTGCCTCGGTGGGCCTAGGAATCCTTGCCAGTGAATGGTGGGATATACGATAAAGCAAGGAGGTGGATTTTCTCTCCGTTGGGCCTAGTGATTCCGGGATGGAATGCATGGTAAATCCTGGACAATATGTCTCAGTGTAGGACCTAGTGATCCCAGATCAGATTGTGGATGCACAATAAAGCCTAAGAGACTAGGAGGCACTCGAATTCCTCACAGTGTAGGTGGACAACTCTGGTGGCATCCACATTTATTGGTGTTTTTTATGTGTTATATGAGTCCTGCATTCATGCTTGGAATATGGCATGGGGGTGATTGGTTGAAGAAAGAATAAACTCAACCAATCTATGGTCAGGTGGAACGTGGTAGTCCCATCACCGGTTGGTTCATTGCATTGATTAATGAGAAATTCATTCCATTAATTTTGATGTGAAAATGTACTGGTGTATATATGGAGTTTGATGGCTGATATGTTTATTGTAATTTTGTTCCTATTATGTTGGTTATATGTTCATTTTATGGTATCAACTATGGCTCTCAACATGTTTTTACTTGTATTTGAATGGATATTGTATATATGACCTAATAAGTGATAAGGCATCAAATGACATGAGGAAACAATGGTTCATGGCGATACTCGGATAAGTAAGAGATCCCTACACTTAACTCTGTTATTTACACTTGTAGGTTACATGTCTATGATATGTTTGATGAAATGCCTGTCATGGCTAGTAGGGGTCTAGTTAAGGCCTTGATCAACTATTTACTTTTGCATCATTGTAAGATGGCAGACATGGTCTTGTCAAAGGGAGAAAATCATGTGCCCAACTTATTTGATTTTTCTTTAGTCAAATTGTTAGTTTTGAAGGAGCTTGAGAAGAGGAAGAGGACTTGGGATAGTTTCTTCGCAGCCTTAGGCCTTTTGGTTCACTTTGATCGTCCTAAGACGGAATGGGGCACTCCTTCTGTGCCAACATATGAAGTTTCACCAGCAACAAAAGAATCAGTTAACAAGTATTTGATGGAAAAAAGGACATCAGACAAAAACAAAGGTAAGAAATTGCAGTTCACACATGAGGAAGAGAAAGTGATTCACAAACCAAGAACCAAATCTACAACAAAGAATATAATTGAGGAGCCTACTCCTAAAAAGACCATAGATCCATCAAATGATGTACCAGAGGAGTTTGAAGTGGGTGACAGAGAGGCTGAAATGGAACACAAGGACCTGAGAATCATGAAGTTGCAAGACCAACTTGACAAAGCTCATCTCATGGTGGCATATTCAAAGCAACGAAACAAAGATCTCGGGCATAAATTATCCCAAGGAACTATTAAACCTAGTGAAGGGGAACCATCAGGGAAAACATCAGTACATGCTACAAAATGAAAAAGTAAAGAGATTATTGATGTTGAAGAGATAAAGGAGACAACTAAACAACCAAGGAAGCCCAAAACAAGGTCAAAATCTAGAATAGAAGAGAAAATTAAAATCACTCTTCCTATAGAGAAAAAAAACAGTATTTGATGGGGAGAAGGAATATGAGAAGTTATTGAAACAACTTGAAGGAGTTCAACAACAAGTAGATCAACTTGCAGAAAATGATCATAGGGATAAGCTACATTTGTTTAGGTAGTTAGAAGTTGTTGAGCCTGTCCTTGACAAGACTAAATACAAATTGAAGTGGACTTTGCCTCTACATAGACAAGTGAAAAGTTTTTATGTACAAAATTTGGTATTAGAAAGAAGATCCATATTGGTTAAGCAGAAGCTCATTGAAGCTAAGGAATCTGGAAGAAAAAGAAGGAGGAGCAGACTTGATATTATGGCTGTAGCTGACCAAAAATAAATTTTTGCAACAGGAGAAAAGTTATTGGTTTTTGTTCTTTGAAAATTTTCTCATATGCCTTGTTTGGTCAATTTTTTGTTGAATCTGCACTTTGTAGCAAGGTCTTGCTACGCAAGTTGCACAATACCATGTTTTGATGAAGTGATGGAAGTTTTCAAAGATTGATGAGGTGTTATAAGGATTTTTTATGTAGTAAGAGTGTTCCTCAACCATTTTGAAGAAGAAAGGTCATCATAAGCCTGCAATGTTGGACTTGCTACGAATCTGTGGCGCAAGTGGAAATCAACCATCTAAGAGGTATGCAATCATTGAAAAGACAATCAACTATTTTCTTTGCAAATTCAAATTTTTGAACTTCTAGAAGAAATTTCAAGTAGTTGAATAGGTGTCAGTAGCATTAAATCATGTAATTCAAGTTGTTAAGAAAATATTTTTTTTAGTTAGTGTTTTGAAAATGTATTGGTCAATAGTAAAACTGCTCCTATTATTCAATTAATTAAGAATGCATTGTATCTAACTTAGTTTGACTTATATGAAGAAAATTCGACCACCTAGAGTGGTAATTCGAATTCTATATCATATATAATAATGTAAAACATGAAAAAAGGGGTTCTGGTTGGTAGTGGAAGGAAGCTAGTCTACATTTTCTGCTATTTTATATCAATTTTCTAAGTGAAAGAAGAAAGCAAATGCAATTTTGATAGAGATACCTATGTCAGTGCTTATTGGTATGTGTGTTCCTTTTTGTTATGTTTCTAATATATATTTCCATGGTGTAAACATTCTCCATGCTCAGTTTGAAAGGAAATATTTCATAATTAACTTAGTGCTCTGATTTAAATTAGTTGATCACATGTGTTATCTTTTTCCTCTACGGCAATATGAACTCATCAGTGTTTTGATGTTCAATTTTTCCTCTTTCCTCGTGCTCCACTCACCCATTCACTGCAATGAAATTCGATTTGGTATCAATAAGTCTACCTATCTTGCCTCTGTTCAAATTTCATCATATCCCTTATTCACTTTGATCTAAAACAATGGTCTGCTTTGAGGTAGATGTAATTTTTTCCACCTACCTTCAAACAACAACATAAATTTATCTTTTTTATGCTTATAGCCAACCTAAAATCAAGAGTTTTCAATCACTAGATTTACTAAAAGAAACACAATGAGAGAGCCATCTCCAATGCTAGTAGGGCTGGATCCTAGCCTAAATGTGGTCTGTGGTTACCTCTAGAATTTCTCTCCTTAGCCTAGGGAAATTTGCAAAATGGAAACATAGTGGCGCCATTGCTAGGGAATGAGAGTTAAAATTTCCCTGGGTAAACTTTTGATTTGAGAGATAAATCCTAGTCCCTGTAGGTGATAGGATGCTAGGTATTAGTAGGCTGAAAAATCACCTTGTAAAATTGTGTTTGAGATTTGTTGCATTTTGACTGTTTAAGGAAATATGGCTCCAAGAAGATATACAAGACAACACCTTGACCCAGATCCTCCTGAGATTTTCAATAGCCCTAAGAAACTGCTAAGAAGACATAGATTTGAAGAGTGTGAAGGGAGTAAAAGTCCCCTTGAAAGGTCTTATGCTCTGCCTTAGAGTCTTATTACTGTCAATGACATCAAATTTGACCTACCCTTTCAGGATACTCTTTTCAGAACTAAGTCTGAGTCTTTTGTGTCAGAAACATTCCTTGATGAAATAAATTAAGGCCATTCATCCCTTCTCATAAGGTTGGTGTTTCAGAATCTGATGGAGATATATTATTATAGTTTCATAAACTTAAACAATTGGTTTACTTCCCATAGTAACTGTTGTTTACACACCTTCCTTCACAACCACTCAACAAATTACTATCCTTCCACCTCTTTCATCCAAAATATCTATCACTACGGTAATCATTACATCATCAAACACAACAATGAGTACATCTACCTCTCAGACCACAATCATGGCAACTTGTTATTCCCCATTAGTCTTGCAAGAACCACTGAATGCTATGCAATAGAATTATGGGCAGCGCATACGTCAATTTGCTGGAACTGGGTCTACTACACCACAACAACACATAAATAAAATGAATGATTTTACATACATTGAAGAAGTTGATAATGATGATGTTAAGCTAAGGCTTTTTTCCTAGAGCTTGGAAGGAGAAGTTAGAAAATGGTACAAAGGCTTAGCAGCAGGCAACATTGCAACTCTTCAACAATTTCATAAACTTTTCCTTTCTCATTGGGAGGTCAAAAGGAATCCACTTCAAATTCTTGTAGAATATTAAAACTAGAAGAGGGCTTTAGGGGAGTTAGTCCAAGATTATTCAGATAGATTCCATGATGTTTATAATTCTGTCCCTACAGAAATAAGGCCTCCACCAGGTTTGACCTTACTTTTCTATCCTAATGGATTCGATGTTGACATGGCCTACTAACTAAGAGAAAGAAACCCATCTACCCTGGAGGACATGTAAAAGAATGATGTCAGTGTAGAAGCAAACGTACTAGCCCAAGAAATCCAAGTTGAAGACTGAAAAGAGGCTAACCATCAAGGAAGAAACTTCTACATCATTAAGCATTAAGTTGGAAACTTTGGTGAAAACTATGGAGAAGATGATAGAGAAAATGACTTTGTCAGACAAAGTTATTGCAAGAGAACCACATGGAGGTCCTCAAATTAGAAATCCAATTTTAGAAGATAATAGATCCAAATTAAACGGAGAGACCAAAGAAATCCAATAGACCAACAATAGAGTAGACCTCCTTTTCAGTAGAATTTTGTAGAATAAGAGCTTGAAGCAACAAAAGAACAAGAACATGATCATATTAATCTCTTTGGTGAGGGAGAAGTAGATAATATTTTCTTGACAAAGGAAGAACAATATTTATTCTTACAATCACAACAAGATGTCATGCCTGCAGAATCAGAAGACTCTAAAAAAGGTTATCAGAATGCTATTATGGAATTCCACAAACAATATAATTTGAGTAATAGGAAAGTCCTAATAAATTCTCCTAAAAAGGTCCAGGATGATATACCTTCTACTAGTTAGACAAAGGTTGATCCTCCCAAAGAAGTTCCTCAAAAGAAAGATACAACTGTTAAGGAGATAGAAATAAGTCCATCACCTTTTAGTCTTGAAAATGAGTTATCAAAGATTAAAATTTATGCTCCATTAGTTGAATTGATGACAGATGCATATAGAAGTCAAATTTTAAAGGCATTGAAGGTAGGAGAAGTGTCGGATGTTGTAAATTTAAATGATGATCACCCATAATTGATTTTTGGTCTAGGAAGGTAATGTGCCACCGTTCTATGTCAGGCTTAATATTCATGATTTGATATTGCATAATGCCATGCTAGATTGCCTAAAGTGATCATGGACAAGCTTGGCTTGGATATAACCAAACCATACAAATACCTCTTTTCTTTCAACTCAATCAAGGTAAAGTTTCTTGGTTTGATCAAAGATTTATGTGTCACTCTCACATAAATTTAAGCCAAATGTGTGGTGATGGATGTGGTTTTTTCTGACATGCCACCGAAGTATGGTATGTTGTTATTGAGATCTTGGGGTGAAAAATTAAAGGGCTCTCTGCAGTTGGACATGTCATATGCCACTATCTCAGTGTTCGGACAACCAAGGAAGTTGTATAGGGAAAATCTCATGAAATACATGGTAAGCAGTCAAGACAAACCAATTAATTATCTTGTTTGTTCTATGAATTCAGATATGGATTCATTCATTCTATACAATGATATATGTTTGGAATAAAATGTTGAAAACAAGGACAACAAATTAGAAAATAATAGAGGTGAAATGTTGGAAGCAAAATTAGAGTCTGATGATGATGAATAAGGTATGTAGAACATGGAATTTGATGGTGCGGTTAGTAAGGAAGGGACTGGAGCTAGAGTATTGATTATGAGCCCAAAATTTGACAAATCAAAGACCTATTATTACAAACTTGCATTCAATTACACAAACAATGTCGCTGAATATCGGGCATTGATTTTGGGGCTACAACTATTGAAAAGGGCGGGAGCTAAAATAATTTTAGTCCATGGGGTCTCAGAACTGATCATAAAGAAAATTAAAGGTGAGTATTCAAGTAATTATCCTCGAATGAGGGCATATAGAAATGTTGTTTTAGATTTCCTGCAATATTTTGTAGAATACAATTTGTCAGTGATTCCTATAGATTAGAATGTAATTGCTGATGCCTTGGCCACCTCAACAAGAACTTTTAAAATTCTTATTCATCCAAATAAGAGGTATGAAATTGAGGTTAAACACAAGCCTGCTGTCCCAGATAATATAAGATATTGGTAGGTTTTTGAAAATGACAAGCAGTTAGAAATTTTTCTGCTTATGAAGGATGAATTTTCCAATATATAGATTGATGATGACAATGGTTGGGAAGAAAGTGAAAAGGAAAATTTCATAAACTAGATCAGGGATAACTTGGATAAACATGTAGTAGACTTGAGGGTGTTGCAACTGAAGGACAATGTCATTCCGAGAGGGCTAGAGCCACTTGAAGAATTATTCAATGAAAATAATGTGGCTCAAAAGCCAAAGATGATGCCTACTGAAACAAGGTTAGAGGAGTGGAACACAAGTATTGAAGACAAACCCAAAAAGGTTAATTTGTCTAAATCCTTAGATTCATAAATGAAATAGAAGTACATACATCTCTTGAGAGAGAATTCTGATGTATTTGCACGGGGGTATGAAGATTTAAAGGTCTATGATAAGAGTATCATTCAACATATAATCCCTAACAAAGAAGACCAAAACCCATTCAAGCAAAAGCTGTGGAGGATAAACCTTGTACTGTTTCCCTTAATCGAGAAGGAGGTAAGAAAAATATTTGTTGCAAACATTATTGTGCCTCTGATATTTTCTAAGTGGTTATTCAATCTAGTTCCAGTTAGAAAGAAGACATGAGAAATCAGGTTGTGTGTGGATTTCAGAAATTTAAACAAGGTGTCCCTCAAGGACAATTATCCCTTGCCGAAGATGGACCACATTCTACAAAGGGAGGTGGATTTAAGGAGGATATCATTATTGGATGGTTTTTATGGTAAAACCAAATACTTGTTCATCTAGAGGATCAAGATAAGACTACCTTCACCACACCATAGGGGACATTTATGTATGCCAAAATGCCCTTTCGTTTAATCAACGTAGGGGCTACTTTCCAGTGAGCTATGGACATAGAATTTGTTGATGAAAAGGACATGTTTTTGGTTATCTATCTTGATGATATCATTGTGTATTCAAAGTTTGATGAGGATCATTTGTAGCATCTAAGATTTTTTTTTGAGAAATGTAGGAAATATGGCATCTCCTTGAATTCAAAAAAGGTCACTTTTTGGAATGGAGGAGGGAATGCTGCTAGGACATGTAATCTCCAAAGATGGAATTAGAACAAACCCTAGCAAGATAGAAGCAATTCAGAAAGTTGACATTCCAAGAAACAAAAAATAAATCCAGTCTTGCCTTGGAAGGATTAATTTCTTAAGGAGGTTTATTCCTTATTTGGCTAAAATCATCAGGTCTATCACTAATATGCTGAAAAAAGATAGTGAGATCAAGTGGAAAGAGGAAGAAAGAAATTCCTTCAATGAGATAAAATCTTCTTTGTCTCATTACCCTGTGCTTATCAACCCAAATTATACTCCATATTTTATTGTTTTTTCTTTTGCTTCTGAACATGGCATAGTAGCAATTTTAATGCAGAAAAATTAGGAGAGTATGGAGTAGCCAATAAAAATTTTCAGTCTTAGTCTTAGAGATGCTGCTCTTAAATACAATATTATGAAGAAGTAGGATTATTCCTTACTAAAAGCCCTAAAGGATTTCTGGGTGTACATTATGCATTCCCATGTCATTTCTTATGTACCAAGTGCAATTGTAAAAGATATCCTCACTTAGAATGATCCGAAGGGTAGGAGGGGTAAATGGATCGTTGTCGTTCTCGAGTATGATGTGGAAATGAAGCCCACCAAATTGATTAAAGGGAAAGGATTGGCTAAGATGATGGAAGAATCAAATCTGAATTCTCTTGACATAAAATTTTTGGTTGCTTTGCTTGATGGTGATGATCTAAGGTCAGTACAATAGGTATTAGAGAGGTTTGCATTTTCTCCTTGGTATACAAATATTATATATGTCTTCAACACCTAGAAGCCCAACCAGGCTTGACTAAAACTAAGGCGAGGTTCATAAAATTCAAAGTTGACAGGTTTTATATTTTAGATCAGTCCCTGTATTGGAAAGATTGAGGAGAGATGTTATATAATTGTTTTTTATTAAATTATGGAGGATTTTCATAAAGGATATTGGGGAGGGAACTTGTTTTGGAAGAAAACTGCTAATAAGATTTTGAGGGCTGGTTTTTACTGGCCGAAATTGTTTCTTGATGTCTACAAAAGGTTTGCATGTTGTCATGAATGTTATATTTTTGAAGGGAAAAAGAATTTGCTACCATTGCCCTTGTTGTCACTCATTGTATTATGAGTTTTCAGTTAATCAAAGTTGCCAACAAGTAGTGAAGTTTGAATCCATATTTTAGGCCACAAAATTAGTCAAGGCCAAATTAGTCCCTATCCATTTCATGGTTCTCTAAATGATATTTCCAACAGTAAATAGAAGTCCAAAAATAGACTCCTGGATCATCAGTTAGATCAGATTAAAGACACCACTTTCAAGGCCACAAAACAAAGGAGAAATGGCTAAGGGTTGGGCTGTTCACAAATCCCTAATCGGGGCTTACTGAAGCAGCTCCAAAGAGGATGACATCAAAAGTTGTGATCTTCCGATCTCTGATATCACAAATCGCATATCGGTGGGTCCAGTCCATCTGCTTATCGGGCATATCGGTGGGTCACGACTTAGAGGGCTGATATCACATATCGGCGATCGCAGGCATAAAGGGGTGGCACACAGGCACTTGGCCATGGAAATTGCCAATCGCTGATATTGTAAATCATATATCGATAGGACCAGGCTTATTGGATATTGGAGGTCCGGGAGCTCAT
Organism: Pinus taeda; assembly: GCA_000404065.3. NCBI lineage: Eukaryota > Viridiplantae > Streptophyta > Pinopsida > Pinales > Pinaceae > Pinus > Pinus taeda. The sequence goes on along the minus strand of APFE030317467.1, from coordinate 896 downwards.
CGAAATCACAAATCAGCGGGTTCTTCCAAAGTAAAATAGGGAGCACGACGAAATCTGCGATCAACTGATCGTGATATCTCATATCGATAGGTCCGGTCTATTGGTGATCAGTGGATCCAGGCTCCAATGTTATTAGCGACCGACGAGCACAGGGCATCGCAATCAGCGGATCAATGGGGGTTACCACTTTGAAAGCCTTGAAATATTACGATTTTGTGATAATAGTGTTAAATCGCCAGGGAAGGCCAAAATCATTTAACAAAGGAAATCCATGAAAAACCAAGGGCAAGCGATGCCTTTCTCTCTCCTCCAGGAGGGGGCACGTGGCACAATACCATTGGCCCGTATGTATGACATGGTAGTTGACATCACAATGACATGGCAGTATGGAAAATGATGTGGCAGTACTAAGGACACGTGGCATGTAGATTCAACATTTTTAGGGGTCCTATGGGGGCATTTCTGGGTGACACATTGATCCGGATTTAAATAGGAACACAACAAATTACAGAGATAACCATATACACAAAGATGCAGCGGAAATAATACTTCATTTCATTAATGGAAAATACTGAAACATGCTTACAATCAGAAATGGAAACAAACTAGCTAGGGCGATGGTAGCTTATCTCTGAGAAAAGATGTGCTGGCTACATGCCTCTGAACTGTGTTACAATGAGGCTCGAAGGCCTATTTATTGTTGAGAAACAATGAAAAACCCTTAACATTCCAAAACCTAACCCTAGGAGATGAAACGCCAAACTGTGGGCCCCGTTTGGGGGTAAGTTGGTACTCAACTTCCCGGGGTCGTAACTTTAGCATATGATCTCCGTTTGACGCGTACAATAGCTCATTAGAAAGATCTATTCGAGCACTATCATTGTTGGAACGGGGAA
>APFE030317465.1:18726-46388 GCA_000404065.3 Pinus taeda | reverse complement strand
TTATCAGTGATACTTGTGACTGCTCCGATAAAATGGTTGTTTATATATATAGATGTTTTTGTAAGATTGACGTTTTTATATATGTATAAATGTTCGTTTCTCTATACATTACGATTATATATAAATGTTCCCATAGGATAGATGTTTCTATATAATGGCTACTTGATTATTGACCAGAGGAAAATCAAATATTGCTCTTAAACCGAAGCTAAACAATGATAAAATTATATTCCGATGGCTGCTTGCTTATTAACCACAGGAAATTCAAATATTGCAGCAGAGCATTGTACCCTCTGCTCAGCTGTTCAGAATAACAACCCGCAGTAGAGAAATTAACTTAATTGATTTCGTTAACAAAAAATCCCGTATCTTATCGAAATTAACGTATTAAATCAGCGAATTTCCTAACTTTTTTGCCAAGACTGCGAACTTGGTAACCATGCTTCAAACCACAGAAACGTCTGAACAACGGCGATGTCCCCAGTCAAACGCGTTTTCACAATTTAGCGGGACGGCGAAGCAGGTATATGTGTTGCAATAAAATATTAGATAAACATTCGCAATTTCGCAGCACCAGCCAGAAAAACAGGAATTGTAGGAGGGGAGTCGAGATGAACGGAGAGGCTTTGAATGTGTGCAGCGCTTTCACTGACCTGTGAAATAAATTTGTCAAAGGTCCATCTAAAATTAAGAAAAAGCTCGCCGACCAAGGTAACAATGATCGTTATCACGTAAAACATTTTGCTTCCACTAATTAGTCCGAAAGGTGTATCGTTCCCAATATATATGACTACGTAAAACACTTCGCTTCAACTAATTAGTGGAGCCGAAGGCTACCAAAATCAATTAACTCAATCACTACAATGCGCGAGTAGAGGTCATCAAAATCTCCAATAACTGCCATCAGCTATAACAATTAAAACATAGAGCTCCAATTTACGGAATCTAGGAGAAACATGTCACTGATATAATATATCACCGTCCCCAGTGAACGCAGCAATATACAGGACGTGTATATCAATTCTATACATGGGAAACAATTAGAAGTGGGCAGCAATCCTCGTACCCTTGGTTAGTGTGGAATACTGGCTATTGTACTATCGGAGTAATAACCACTTTAAAAGCGTGACATTCTATCATCGCGTCGGCTTCGTTGCCTCTGCGTTACTCTTCGACGGGTTAGTTTTGAAGCAGGTGACAATGGGCTAAAACTGCTGTCCTTCAAATGTCTGGCCGAATTGCCAATTTGCGGGAGCGACGTTATAGGATGTGATGGTTCTCCCATCGCTAACGGTGACCTGGAAGGAGAGAGTCTGCCCATTCAAATATGAGTTGCTCTGCCAATTCTGTCCCCAGTTGCGGGACATTGCTTGCCAGCCAGTGTTGGAACCTTTGATGGAAACCGCCTCCACATCGCCTGCACCTCCTACGTTGGTAATGAGTACCAAATTGAAATAGGAGTGGCCATTGATCGTGAATCGAACTCCACCTTTCCTCACGCATGGTACTCTGCATACATAAATATGGACCTTGCCGTTTATGATTTCATCCCAATTTAAGTCAAGTTGGGAATAAATTCTAGGGATTGAAGAATAGGAATATAGTGTTGACAGACTAATTAGGGTAATAATTAATTAATTAATTACCTTCTGAAGATGATTGGAACAATGCCACTTCTGTATATGGCGATCTGTTGAAACGCAGGCTGAGCCATGTCGAAGTGTTGGAGAGGTGGATTGCACCATCCTCCATTGTCGTTGGGAAGAGCAGAGTTAGGGGGGCAGAGGTTGGTAGCAGTAATTGTCACAGTGCCCGGTAGACACCACTGAGGGTCGGAGTGGTGGTCGCATTTCATTTCGTAACAGGCTCCGCAAGTAGCGCCATTGTTGAAAAGCGCCGTGCTCAGAGCTGCAGTGTTGGTTCCATAGCCTTGGCTATATAGGTTACCGTATCCGCACGCACCGCCTGTCAAATTAATTTCACCATCTATTTGCTTTAGCTAACATATGGTATTAAATTATTAATCTAAAGCTGAAACTGCAAAGTGAATAGTGTCTGCGCCCTCCCAGACGTCCACAGGTCTGGAGTTTTGTGGAGGTATGAACTTACCCATTGTGCCCGACGCATCGCTGCCACCGTAAAACGTAGCATGTGCAGATTGCCAGCCACTATCTAGTGCAAAAGCCGCACCAGCTATCCACAAAAAACTGAACATCGTGGCCAGTGTTACAGGCGCCATTTTACGGTCGCTTAATATAAATAGACTTCAACTGAACTGATATCTGGGGTGAGAAGTGATGCCTCAATCCACAACTGAGTCTTGGACTCTGAGGTTTCCCAATAAATAGAATTGGGAGGTGGACAGAGGATCAAATTTTCTTCCGCGGATGACGGTACCCATCGCAGCGTGCGGAGATATGATTTGCTGTTAAGTTATTTGGTGGACGTACGCGACACCTTCAAACAAACGGTGGCCGGCGTTTCTTATATTCAAAGGTCTGACCATCCTATAACCTTCACGGCCGGTGGGCGACGATTAAGCGTATAATTTCTCTCTACTTATAAGTACCGAAAGGTATATGGGTATTCTTAGGAATTACTTTTATAAATTATATATAGAAAATAATATATTTATTTTTGATGATTGTAGAAATGTTATTATTTATCAACGCCTATATTGTACATTCATAGATTTTCTTATTTTTTCAATGAAGTGGGGGAGCGAAGCAAGAATTTTCAAATGCAAAACATGGATGTACATAGATTTCTTATTTTTTCAATGAAGTGGGAGGGGAGCAAGAATTTGCAAATGAAAAACATGGATGTCAACTGTATCAACGGTATTCAACGCTGGCGGTGGGAGACGAAGTGCGTACGAGCACGTGGGCCACGTGACATGGATAGATGAGTTGAATCCGGCGAAATAGAGTACTTGGCAAATTTTCCAAGAAAAATATCGCCTTCTTATATGGTTCAAAATATGACTTGCATTCCATTCACATTTCTAACGCGTTAAAATTAATAACAGATATCCAATTTAACTGTTTAATTCCCTGCAATTATTTTTCCCTGTTTAATTAACTGTTTAATTCCCTGCAATTATTTTTCCTGTTTAATTAACTGTCTAATTCCCTGCAATTTAGTGCTGGCTACATATGTTACCAGTGAAGACCACCTTTAGTTGTGGGTAAATTTTGAACTCTTATTATAAAACTATGGGTACCTGGCAAAACTATGGGTGCAAATTTTGCAGTTTTCACGTGGACAGAATGAATTTTAAACAGGCGTTATGATGAACCTGGACGTATGAAGCGTACAGAGTTGGAAACGTCAACTTTCTACGTGGAAGTGTAAAGGCAGAGTGATAAGGACGAATGTAAGTTCAGTACAAAGTGAAACAACTTTTCGTGATAACAATAGTGAGATGATTAGATGAAGAAATTGGTGAACATATATAGCCCACTGAATTGGCGCCCGTAAGAGAGGGAATTATACAATTGTCAAGATTGCAGGTGATGGGAAAGGGAAATATGCAAGGTATACGAATGAGTAGTAACTACTTGCAATCAGCTAGGAAACATTGTCCCTCCGACATGGAATAAATTTAATATGGGGTGGTGAAAGGATTGAAGTCAGAGAGAGTGAGTTTAGCGCATTTAATGAATTTTGGGCCCACACTCCATAACGCAAGTTGAGAGAACCATTTATTATGTAGAGTTGACCATGCTGTGTATTAAGTATTTTCTCTGTCATGTACTAATGCCAAATTTTTATGTTGAGATAATTGTGAATGTAAAAGTCATATGCATATTAGGTTTGTAAGTTGAGATAAATGTGAATGTAAAAGTCATTTGCGTATTAGAGAGAGCGAGAGAGGCTGAAAGTATGTGACGTGGTGAGGAGAAAACTGTGGCGGAAATATTGGTGGGTGGATGAAAACCAATTTTACAACACCACCAGACTCCATTTATTACGCGAATGTGTTTTCCTATGTTTTGAAATATAATACAAAGTATGTTATGTTGCCATGTGTTTCTAAACTTTTATGAGTAAATTTACCACAACCTTTTTGTTTCTACTCCGTTTTTTCGTCCCGTGTCTTGTGTATTATTTAGGCCTATGTGTAGTTGCGATATCATATCATTGACGCAGCATAAGACTAACCTTGCCGCAACTGAATTCTGAGCCAGACTCCTCTCCTCCTCTGTGTAGTTGCGATATCAGTGCTGCAACATAAGACTTACCTTGCCGCCACTGAATTCTGAGCCAGACTCCTCTCCTTTGACCCTGCGAAATTTTTTCTGATATTCTAACATGGTATCATAGTGAGTTAAACATTGTTGGTTTAAAAACAAGTGTCTTTACTAGCAATTAAAATTTGTTTTGAGGACATATTGCTTTTTTCTAGCATATTTAAAAGCAGGTAGAAAGTTTTCTTTTTTTTCTCACTCCAAAATGGCAACATCAAGCTCAAGCTTGACTAATCTAATGACAAAAGTTATGACTATTGGACTATTACAATGAAGGCCCTATTTTCTTCTCAAGACATTTGGGATTGGGTGGAGAATGGTTTTCAAGGACCAGCAGATGTAGAAGCATACAATTCCTTGACTCAAGAAGAAATGTATCTGTTGAAGGAAAACAGGCAGAAGGATGAAAAATCTCTCTTCTACATTTTTCAAGCGGTTCATGAAAGTGTTTTCCCAAGGGTTGCAGCAACAACGAAGTCCAAGCATGCATGGGACACCCTCTAGACAACCTACCAAGGCATGGAAAAAGTGAAGACAACAAAACTGCAAAGGTTGAGAAGAGATTGCGAAACAATTTGTATGAAAGAGAGTGAGAATGTAGACTCGTTTTTTACACACATAATTGGGTTGGTTACTCAAATCAGGTCTCATGGTGATACAATTTAGGAAAGCATAATAGCTGAGAAAGTTTTGAGAAGTTTTCCAGCAAGGTTTGATGCCATTGTTGTGGCCATAGAGGAGACAAAGGATCTCTCACAGTTCTTAGTGGATGAGTTTCAAGCATCACTAACTTGTCATGAACATAGACTGAATATAGCAACAAGCTCCTCATTGGAGCATTCCTTCAAGACACAAGTTTCATTTGGTCAAGGTAGAGGCAAAGGAAGATCATATGCTAGAGGAAGAGCAAGAAGCCCACACAGAGGTGGAAGAAGCAACTCTTCAAGATGAAGTGGAAGGGGAAACAATCAAATTCCAAGTCAAGGCCCAGGCCAAAATCAAGCACAAAGTCAGAGGTATGATAAATCTCAAGTGCAATGTCGAAGTATGGTCATTATGCAAAGGAATGTAGAAAGAAGCAATATTACATTAGTAACAAACCAAGTGTAAATTTCACAAAGGAAACTCATAACCATGATAGCATGTTTTTGGCTTGTAATGTAGCATAAGAAAAAGAAAGTGATATATGGTATCTAGATTCAGGGTGTAGCAACCACATGTCAGGGAATGTAGAAATGTCTTCCAATCTATATGAAAGTGTGAAATCTAAAGTGACATTAGGGACTGATAGAAAAGTACCTGTCATGGGAAAAGGAAGAGTTAATGTCGTAACAAAGAGGGGGGAGAAGAAGTACATCTCAGATTTTTACTTTGTCCTTGGTTTAAAGCATAACCTCATAAGCATTGGAAAACTCATGCAAAAGGGCTACAATGTCTTCTTCGAAAATGATGTGTGCACAATTTTGGATAGGATTCCAAGCAAACAACTAATTGCAAAGGTTCAAATGACAAACAATAGAATGTTTCCCCTAAACATAAGACTGGATTTGAAATAAGAAGGTGCACAAGCACAAATATCAATGAACTCGCATGAGCTATCATTAATTATCATCATCAGAACATTTGCAAGTTTTCCCTTTCCATTTCTCCTTAAACAACTTTATCCAATATATGCAATTCACCTTGAATCATGAAACCTCATGTAACATTATACTCAACATCATAACATTTAATTATAATAAATTGAAATCATAGTGTACAATTTAGATGTATCATAAAGTTTAAACAATAAAACATGCTTTAGATGCTCCATAAAAGTATTTGTCTTAGCTAAGTAAGCAATCAATCTACTCATTAAAATCCATCAATGTAAATTTTGAAGAATATGATCTACCAGGCATAAGGTAACATAGTGTAGAGGCTAAATTAAAAGTAATGTAAAAATCATGAACATATTTCTATGATTGACTATTTCCAATTAAAAAAAATAACAAAATTTTGAACATGCAAGAGTCAAAAAAACAAAAGACAACATATTAAAGAAAATAGACAGGGATATAAAAGATATTAAAGAAAATCGAACAGTTTCCATAATAAACCCATACTATAATGACAAATCTCGTGCAGCTCCAAGCATCACTTATTAAACTCCAATTTTTTTCCACCTTATAATTAACTCCAATTTGAGCCATTGTACACTGAGTGGATAATGATCAGATAAGATTTTATTGAGCCACCACAACATGCTAGAATTGAACCCTTTGATGTAATAATTTGAAATAAAATGACTAAATGCGATGAATGAAACAAACATCTAGAACTTCGAATGCTAATTACAGGAACATTCAATGATAACAATGTGAGCAACCAAACCTACGATTTTTAGGCTGAATAAATTTGACATGCAATCATCATTTCGAACCTCAGAAATCATACTATTGTTGGACTGTATGCTTTCAGTGGTGTGTGCGCTTTTAAATTTAATGCAAGGTGTATATCAGTTGTTCTCGAATATCTCTTTTATGTATGCTTAGTACTGTGCATGTTATTTTAATCACAATTTGGAAGAGAAGCATCTACAATACACTGTCTACCAACTGTTTTGATATAATACACAGTGAACGAAACAAGTAAACTCAAATTTCTTTGTGGAATTTCTAAGATATTCTAAGTGGGTATCTTGTAATATAAATGAGTATTTTTGGGGCTGAACCATTTTTGGGCACAATATATGTTTCATGCCTATCATTTAAATACTCTACGTTGTTCTGATGGTCATTGTATAACTGTGTTCAAGTAAATGGCAAGAAAACAATATACCAATAGCAATGCATCTATAAGTTGTTTGACAAAACATCTCACTTAAAAACTCAACAAAACTCAGAAATTACAGTGCGTTTAGTGAGCCATTTCCGAGAGGGAATAATACAAATGTATATTTGAGCCAAGCTCTCCAGAAATGATCTCATCCGAGAATATCATTTCATGGATGTGAATATGATGATGGGCCAAAATGATCTAAATATGATTTAACACTGAATGATAAAGATAGGATATCAAATAATGGTAGATAGGGTATCAAATAAAGGTTAAAATTACATAAAGAGAAAAGTCATTGGAACATTGCAAGTCGGTGCTATTATAGGTTGAACGCTTTCTACGTGATTTACTGTGACAATAGTATTGAGCTATTACCAAAACGAAGCAAATATTTTCAGACAGCAATAGAATAGAGGAAGCTCTGAGATTAGCGTGTTTACTAAATTATATATGGACAACATTCAAATAGGGAAGCAAGAAGACAAGGTCACAAATATAAAACATAATTGAGATGTATTTTCTTTGAATATAAAAAAATCACCCTGGAATAAAAAATGGTCCTAATTCAAATTTTGGTTATTTATTTATGTAAACACCAATGCAACCAAATACATAATCCTTTGACAAGCGCTAATGGGAAGTATAATGTTTCAGAAGTCAAATTCTCAGGCAATTTCAAAGTGGTGAAAGTGATTCAAGAATCAAAAAGGCAAAGCTTCCCACTTGCTATCTCAAACCTAAAATCATCATCCAGCGGAAAATTTTCATTCATACATTTTATCAAGTAGTCTGTATGCATCCATCTTGACGGGATAGTCACGGTGATTTCACTAATATGAAATAATGTCCAAATATAATCCAAATGAAGATATTCCCAGGGATTTGTTATGATTTGTCAATTTAATGCCCATACCAAGACTCATGCTAGAACTAGCATATCTTTGAGATTTATTAAAATACTCTAAGAAATTCAAAAACTTTCGTGACACATAGTTATGGAACTATAAACTCTTAGGCACAGAAAATAGGCATTCCATCTTACAAATTTGTGTCTAAACCTGCATATAAAGTGGGCATTCCATCCTACAAATTTGAGCCTAGCTGTTGAGCAGATGCGTAACTTTACATACTCATGGTATGGCAATTCATGATGAATTTAGGAGTGACCCCACCCTGAATACTATGCTAATTTCGGGGTTGTTATAGGCTGATTTCAAATTTTGATAGCCGCAGAGATTTTAAAATTGATTTTTTCCACCACAAAAACATGCCAGTATACCATATCAATAGTCCTAAATTTTTTTAGGGAAAATGCCATCCAATGTGGATCGAATCATGTCAGTTGGCGTATTGTTCAATCACAAGAAATGAATGTTTAGGATGTGAAATTCAGTTGTTTACAATGTTAAGAAATGACCATCATATGTTTAACATCATAGCATGGTATCACAAGATTCTCAAGGAAAAATTCATGTGAAAATAAGCTAATAGACGAAAAATATACCTATCTTTCAGAGAATTATACGTCGTCAATTATGGGTAGATTATCACCATCCACGAGTTCATAAAGTGTGACCACAACTAGAGAGCAAGAATTCAGAATTTATAGCCCATGAGGATGTAGGAAAACATGCACCTCAACTACCCTTCACAAAAAAACTAAATCATTCACAAAAACTCTCAGACAGTGATTCAGCAGGCCAAAGAAAATTTGGTGGGTGACGTCACGCTTAGGAAGCAGAACATCCATATGAAATCTACATCAATCCACAATATTAATATGTGAAAAGTGTGTTCAACATGAAAACATCTCTAGGATTGTGAGAATAAACTATATGGCCTTGACTTTTTTTTCTATTCCTTAGACTTAGATGTTGCAGTCCTTTTTGTTCTCTACAACCCATCATCACTGGATTACATCATAGACTTATGCCTCCAAACTCACTATTCGGAGACAGTAACAAAAATTTACGAAATAATATAAGCAAAGCAAATCGAGAGACATTTAGACCTTTCATATTTGAAGGCGGCCTTGATAGATAGTTTGTTCACTTATTTATCTGAGATCCTTCTCCGGATGAGATTAAAGGATGAGAATCTAAATGTTCATAACCACTTATCAAATTTTACGAACTTTCACATCTACTAACTATATCAACCGATGCACACTGGAATAAAATTTTTGTATTTATTTTTTCCAAAAAAAATTCAAAATTTTAGAAATAGGAAAGTGATGTTTCTATTATTTTATGCTTAACAATATTCATAAATAGTATTTTAAAATAATTCCCTAATTTCATTTAGAGCATGTACCAATTCCGATGATGCTTTCCAACTTCTACCTTCATTCCATTTTTGTAAAGTCCTCACAACCGTAAAAATTCACATAAATGCCCATTCACGAAAGGGAAATGGTATGCAAAGCTAAGTGAATGTCAAATAAAGAAGTGAAAGCATGGGTAGGTAAAAAAAAAAGTTTAATAAATAGAGGTTGGTTGCGTTAATGCTACGACGCCATAAATACCGTGTAGGAATATTCTATGCATTTTTTTTTTTTTTTTACAGATTAGTTGTAACTCAATCGGATTATGTAATGATGGAAGGTGTCTAGCTAACTTGACCTAATATAATACAGAAAAGACGAAAATGGTTGGTTGTATTGCTCACTATGTATCTAGAGACAGAGCATCGCTAGTATGAGATATCTTTATCTAGCCACCATGCAACCAGGTTCCTTCAGTTATCAATCACAAGAGAATTTGCTATTGTAGAATGAGTTGTTCAATGTATAAAATATACTCACGACCAATAATTTTTTATTTTTTTTTAAAGAAACAAGCCACAATAGGTGGACTGCGGAAAAAAAAACAAAAAAAAAGTTTAATACCCATAACTCTAAGATTTGGGTTTCTATTTTGAAAACGATTAACACGGTATCCAAACATGATAATGACTCATTATTTTGAACGATATGTTTGACGCTTTAGCTAACCTTATGACCCTGGAAATTTGAAGATAAACCATTCATCCTCATTTCCGATGTTTTCGTGTCGATAAATGTAACTTATTGTAATCGTAAAACAAGATGTTAGTAAGGGCATATAGCTAGACATAGCTCAAGGATCTTTTCTTTCAGGAAAATACGAGCAAAGAATCCGATGACGTTGATTTTGAGATCCCAAAACTCAGGGAACAAACTCAAAATTCGGCAGACTCAGGTTACTCAGTGTGCATTCCTCTCGGAGTTATTTTCCCAGTTATTGGTCGTGGTATATTTCTGTTGCTAATATTTCACAGAATATCTAACCAATTTCAATTAAAGAAAATACATGCAACTCGAGAATGAAATATCACCAAATCAGACATTTAATCAAACAAACTACGTCGTGGTATATTTCTGTTGCTAATATTTCACAGAATATCTAACCAATTTCAATTAAAGAAAATACATGCAACTCAAGAATGAAATATCAGCAATAAATTAATGCTAATGCAAATCAGACATTTAATCAAACAAACTACTCCAAATATGTATGATTTTTCCACTAAGACTAAAATATACCATCATGTGGTTTATATATATACTGCAATTTGTTTACTTAATGCATAGAATCACCATCCGATGCACAAGACCACAGACGAGATATAGTAAACCTCCATACCAGGTAAAAACTACATTACAATCTAAAATTGCACGTTATCGTTCTTCACAAAAAAATACGTAACAAAATTGGGCCAATAGCTCAGTGGAAATAGTGTGAAATACACAAACGTTGTGCATGCGTAAGGGTAGGAATATTGCAGAGGAGCACACTACTAATAACTTGGGAGAACTGTTGCAGCAACAAAAATCTTCCATCTCCAGAATTGAAACAAATGTTGCCAATATATTTTAGGACAGTTTAACTACACTGCCATGTGGAAGTTTAGCGATAATCGACCAAATTGTGGACAAAACATGACCTCTAACAACAACATTAAACTGTAAGTAACGCCAATATAGGAAACAATGAAATCCATGCGTGTTAAATTCTATCGATGCTTGTGCGGAAAGCATGAACAAAAACCCATCTCATTCGTGCCGTGAAATTAAAAGCGAAAATAAAAAACAACGATTGACTGTACCATGTATAATAAATCTGAGTAATAATAAAGAAACCCTTGCACATATTAAAAATCTATCCAGAATTGCAATAAAAAAAACAGATCGCTTGTACCAGGTAATATTAATTGTCGTAGCCCAACGATAATTTTTTTTTTTTTATTTGTTTGTTTATTTATTTTATTATTATTATTATTATTATTATTATTTAGATTTTATTTTTTATTTATTATTATTATTATTATTATTATTATTATCGTTAAAAGACTTAGATCGAATTTTTCTACATTAAAATGTTTATAGCCCTAAGAGTTGAACCATTCTCTGATACCATATGTAATAGCCCCAAAATAACAACACATAATTAATTAGATTAATTAAGCGATTTATAATCAACAAGCAATTTATCAACTAGTTAACATCAATTTCAAAAATATATGGGTAGAGAGACAACCTACTTGTGGAATGCTAGTTGAACGCTAGTTGAATTCTGTTACCTGCAATAAAGTCTTGGGGACGACTCTCCACCCAATCGTAGGCTCAATTGCACAAAATCTTGCTCAAATTGGCCACCACCAAGCCCTCAATCAACATACTACTGCCAGGGTATCCTTTGTCTCACAACACTATCCTCCCAAGAGGATTGATGATGGAATGCCTCTCGCCTTCCTCCCCATCTATTAAATAGAGCAAACATTGGAAGGGGAACCACATGCACACACTCCATGTGTCAACATGCAACTTTACTGCTTTCTTGTTTTATTCTTTTGTTTTTACTTTTTGATAGCTTTACTGATATTTATTATTTTTCATTTATTATTATTTATCTTTATTTAGTGCATGTAATTAATTTATTAATTTATTATTTATTTACTATTATTATTTATTTATTTATTGTTTATTGTTTATTTAAAATTATATTATATTATTTATTATTTATTATTATGGGACACTACAAAAAACCCAAGGGATTTACATTAAACCGTAGGAGTAATATTCTAACCGTGTGAAAAAAATTATACCCTTGAAATACGTACCCTTATATGAATGGAACCAAGGGATTGTTACTATAAACCCAAGGGAATAGTAAAGATAAGGCATATTATAAATCTTATATATATAAATACTAAGAAATGTATTGTAAACCCCTAAATAAACATGGTTAACCATGGTCCATGATGAAAAATATTTATACTGAGACAATCTTTTTCACAATCCAACGTTGGACACAAAAATTGGGCAGTCCCTATCAAATGTAACATTAGAGTACTTTTCAAAAATAACTGTATGAATTGTGGAATATGTGGAAAATTTGAACCAGGGGAAAATAAGATATCCTCAATATCAAAGAGCAACATTAACCAACCCAACCTCAACCTACAAATTACATGTTAGCATTATGCAGTCTCCACAACATAGAAACAATTTATGCTCTAGCACATCATCATCATTTTCACCTATTTATGCTCTTCTACTGCATTCCATAACACATCTTGCAACATGACAATGGGATGATTTAAGAATTTTTCGATTGTGCAAATTAGTGAGATTATTCATTACCAACAAGTGCCGTGAACAATCAAATAAACTCCTTTCCTATCGATCCAAGAAAATATCGACACACATCATAAGAATATCCAAATCAATAAGAAAAAGCCTCTATATTTATAATATTGGTTAAAAGATTGTGAAAATATGTCTGTCGCAGATCGCCTCCTTGCTTGCTATAAATTTTGTCCAGAGTCACAACAATGTTGAAGCTTTTCCACAAAAATTTCTCTGTTATCCTACCTTCATGCAGGGGTTTATCCTTAATAGGAGGTAGTTTCCCAAGGTCCCCCACAAGAATGAGGAACCTACCACCAAAAGGATAATCCTTATTTTTAGGAAAGGCTTCCCGCAAACGACAATATATCTGTATGAATATCCTTGGACCTATAAAGATCATATCATCAATCAAAAAATATCAAATGTGCCTCATTGCTTCTTGAAACACTATGAGATCCTTCCCGATTGACAGTTTCATATCTCTCATAGGAATTTTCAAAGCAGAATGTATTATTTTTCCACATATGTTAAATCCAACTATACTAGTCAGAGCCAACAATAACAATGGAATTTTATCAGACCTCGTGCTTCAACTTATGACTCCAAAAACCTTCTTAGAGATTACATAGCTCTTTTTATACAATCCCATGGTCTGCGGGCCATGGGTAGATCTTCATAGCTGACTTTACTTTACAAAAATAAGGGCGGAAAACCCTTTATGACGCATGACACCTTCACGCTCCGCGGCTACAAAATGCGAAGACTATACAACTTTATTACAAAATTCGACCCAAAACGTGGTGTTTTAGCCCCAAAATTGTCCTTGGGGGATCCCGTTCCCAACACGAGTTTACAAGCAAGCATGATATGATTGGAAATAAGGTTTAGGAGCTCCATTGTTGTATAGAATACAGTTCCATGGGCCCATAACCCACAAGATTCCAGAGGTGAGTGCTTAAGCTCACAAAATTCAAGAACCATCAAAGTTCGAAATACGCAGACCCAAATATTGTTTTGTGTCACTTATAAAAGTAAGAGAATGTTGATCGAGTGATGTGAGAATGTGGGAAAGCTCTTAGTGTGACTATTATCTCACCTATGATATGCATCACCATTTCCATTTATTTCCTTTAATATTTTGTCTTGGTATTAGAGCGGGAGGTAAGAAAATATTAGAGGTTTGATTGACAGGTGTGTGGTGTGTATGTGAAATGGTCTTGTTGTTTTGTGAGGAAGTGGAGATGGAAGTTAGTGTGATTGCACATGGATCTATGCAAATTTATAATGAACCATGTTGAAATTGTTGTCTATTGTAATCTATCTCAGTACAAACTTGTGTGAACATTGGGTCATGTTGTATCACTTCGAATTCGGGTTGGATTTTTGAACACTCAAGGTCTCCAAATCTACGATACCCTCTTAATTGACAGCGATATCAAAAGATAAAGAGTCGTATATTATGTCAATTATTGTCTATTGAAAATTGTGTGGACTGTGGCATTGAAGTTGTTGTCAATACAAGAATGTTGGAGATGTTGCAATGTGAATGAGCATCAGACTATTAAGAATGGTACACTAAGAAATACGATTGTGTGGGATTCTATGTAAGCTACATGCGTCTAAATTGAGTTAGCTAAGGATTGTTCAAGTCATGAAAGCTATGGGATTACTGCATGTGAGACTATGTTGAGGTGTTGTAAGTTGCATGAATGAGAAAAGGATTTGATTGATATGTATCTCGAGTGAGTTACAAGAGAGTTATACTTAAAGAGGATTTCTATCTTGATGATTCTATCCCATTCCAAATATTTAGATTTGGAAAATTATTTTCGTAATTGAAACTCATATATTTTGAAGTCGAATTTGGATATGGGGAAGAATATTATATGGTTAACTGGAATTTTGAATTATGTAGAAGGTATTATATCTTTCTTGTTGTCGATGTGATCGAAATAGACTAGATCAACTGTTTTTGGAATTGATGATGGGCAGGTATTCATCCACATATCTCTTATTGATCTCATCAACAACAAAGGAGGTGGCAACATCCTAGGGCCTCGAGAAGGTAATTTTTTTGGGAATTATTTCTTATTAAAGACGTGCTTAACGAATAACTCTTTGGAAAATCCTTATTTAACTGAACCAAACAAGTTAGACAAGTCCAATTATATGAATTGTAAGTTCAATATTCATACCTTGATGGAAGGAACAAATGTTTGGCCCATTGTATGTAGACGTGAATCCAAACTTGAAGTCCTCACAAAGGTTCATAATTAGGAGCCCCATGAGAGAAAATAAAAGTTGATTCTAAAAATGTTCGTGAAGGACAATATTAATTTTCATATCAGAGACTACAAAAAATTCAGGGAGAGATAGAATACCCTTAAAGGTTTGTATAAAACAACCAATGCAAACTGATTTTAAATCTTAAAAAACCAATTTCTTTCAATTAAAATACAGGAGAATGAGAATGTAATAGTTTTATTTCTAGAATTAGATATTTGAAAGAAAAACTGGGTGATATTGGTGAAAAAATCTTAAGCAAACATATGGTAACTATAGCGTTGAACGATATTTTAGAATAATATTATATGTTTATTACATGTCTCTTTGTAACATGAGAAACATCATCTATATTTGACGACCTCACCGTATTCTTTGGCAAGAAGAAGAGCAACGAAGGAAAAATATTAATTGTAGGCCTCATTATTTAGGCTTTGCAATGATAGCAAAAGGAAAGCATCGTTCGAAAAGAAATCCATGGGAAGCAAATAAGGAGAAGGAAATAAAAGATATGTAAATCCACCATGTTCAAAGCCACATCAAACTATGACACAACTAAATTTGGATGTTAATATTAAAAAGAATGATGCATGTTCTTATTGTCACAAGTTTCAATGTTATTCAAAATGAATTGATGCATGTTCTTATTGTCACAAGTTTCAATGTTATTCAAAATGAATTTATGTGACTCCAAACATAGAAATAAAGGGAATATTGGAAATTTTCTTGATAAAGGAGAAACAACGTATTATGAATTCAAGAATGTGGACCTGACTCCAAATATAGAAATAAAGGGAATATTGGAAATTTCCTTGATAAAGGAGAAACAACGTATTATGAATTCAAGAATGTGGTAATATATATCTTGTGGATGATTACTCACATCAAATCAAAGGATGTGGTGTTGTAGATGTAACAATACAAAATGGTTGTGTTAAACAAATTTAAAATATTTTGTATTGGCTATTTTAATCTTAGTTTTTACCATAATAAATTAAGATTTGAATGTATAATTTGTAAGAGAAAGAGTCATTAAGTATTGGTATCTACAACGATGACAACCCGATCAATTAAGTTGTTGGCATAAGTTGATCAGCGTCTTTCTCCAACATTCATATGCAATTAGATATTATTATAAGCATAAATTTAGGTAATTTGTATGATTTTTTTTGCCATATAAGATGTATCTCTATCTACTATTAGTTTGATTTATAGAAATACAGTGAAATTTTAATTTTAATTTAATTAATTTCAAAATAATATATTTATTAAGAAAATAAAATTTTAAAATGTATTTATCATAGTCATTTTGTAATCTAAATAATAAATTATAAAATTCAATATGAATTGAATTGTAATTTCTAATGGTAGATTTACTGCTCTATTAATTTAGAGTAAGTAATTGCAGGGTTTGAATGTAAATACTTTGACACATAGATATATGAGGTATTGAAAAAATTTGTAAATAAAAATAAAAAATTTAAACGATTAATAAATTTTGAAATGAAAAAAATTAATCATAAAATGACAATTATTATCTCTAAACGCTACTATTAATTAATAAAAAATAAAAAAATATTTAATTATTTACAAAATAAAATAATATACCTAAGCATTCGATCTACAATATTATAAAAATATAAATTAATTTCTAGACTAATTAATATTCACTTTAATATAAGTTTAATGCGCCTCGTTATAATAATAGCTGACCCAACCTAACTCCATCTCAAAGATAGATATAAGAAACTATCCGAAACAACCTAGCTTGCCCATTGTACGAATAAGTTATAAAGGAGGTTTCTAACGAGGTGGAGGAATTGTCTGCAAGGCCAAAATAGTCTGAATTTGGGCAAAAGTATTTCAAAAATTCTTGTAGAGACAGTGTTTGAATGGTGTTTTTGATGGTGGAAATGGGTTGAGCACCATCAAAAATGTCTAGGACATTTAAATTTTGAAGTTTAACAACTATAATTTAGATTTACAAAAAAAAAGTTGCCGAATTTTCTCTAAGTATGCCCAGAATTTCTATAACTTTCTGAACAATTCCTCCTGCTAGTTAGACTACGGCAGTCATAAGAGATTAATCCTTTAAAAAGATGATGTCATTGCCTATAAAAGATGATGTCATTTCCTATTGTACTCTTATCTCATAATCATTGCCAGAAGGAAAAATGTATGGACGATTTTGTTGCTGAAAGTGTCCCTGGTCAGCGACAGTTTTTTCCCAAGAATTAGGAGAGGATTGCATTCCGAATGTAAATGCGGCAAGCATTGGATGGGTGTTTGTTCGTCGTTGGGAAAATTGTAGAATATAGCGGGTACTACATTGTTATGTCATCAATTGTAAAATATGGCAAGCACGGCATTTTTAGGTCATCAATACGAAAGAGTTCGTTTGCTGCGCTAATGGGTGCTTATTGCTCTTCTTTAGCCAGTGACGTCTTTAAACTATAATTATCAAATATAAAATTATAATTATATAAAATTTAATAGGGAAAAAAATCTAAAGAATTATACATCTTTATATATATTACCATATTATTATTATTAGTTTCAAATTTCGATAAAAATTTAAAATGAATCTCCCTATAATAATAGTCATGATTGTTCAGTATTATCTTTTTGTTTATTTTAATTTATTGTTTAATCTAATTAAGATAATCTATTATTTGTATTGCCAAGTTTCAGAAAGAAAACATGGGTAAATAAAATATATTAATATAAATTAACAAAAATTCACAATGGATTTTGAATGTAAAAAATGAAATATCGGATATTTAAATAATCTCCGCCGAACTAGTTGTCATTAAAATCCAAATTTATTCAATAATAACTTGGTAGATTAATTTTTGTCATCAAGCACAAAAAATAAACACTTTAATTGAATTTCAAATTAAAACCCTAATAACTAATTTAGATAATTATTGTTACTTAAAACTATAATTTGAAATTTTTACAGTTTTTAAAATACAAAACTTATTTTTTTAATACAAAAGCAACATTTTTAATAAAGAATTTACTATTTTATAACTGAAAATTTCAATAATATTTTTTAATATATAAATTATCAGTGATACTTGTGACTGCTCTGATAAAATGGATGTTTCTATATATATAAATGTGTTTTTGTAGGATTGATGTTTTTATATATGTATAAATGTTCCCGTGAGATAAATGTTTCTCTATATATTACGATTATATATAAATGTTCCCGTAGGATAGATGTTTTTATATAATGGCTACCTGATTATTGACCAGAGGAAAATCAAATATTGTTCCTGAACCGAAGCGAAACAATGATAAAATTATATTCCGATGGCTGCTTGCTTATTAAGCACAGGAAATTCAAATATTGCAGCAGAGCATTGTACCCTCTGCTCAGCGTTTCAGAATAACAACCCGCAGTGGAGAAATTAACTTAATTGATTTCGTTAACAAAATATTCCGTATCATATCGAAATTAACATATTAAGTCAGCGAATTTCTGAACTTGTTTGCCAAGACGGCCGAACTTGGTAACCATGCTTCAAACCACATAAACGTCTGAACAACGGCGAAGTCCCCAGTGAAACGCGTTTTCACAATTTAGCGGGACGGCGAAGCAGGTATATCCGTTGCAATAAAATATTAGATAACATTCGCAGTTTCGCAGCACCGGCCAGAAAAACAGGAATTGTACGAGGGAAGTCGAGATGAACGGAGAGGCTTTGAATGTGTGCAGCGCTTTCACTGAACTGTGAAATAAATTTGTCAAAGGTCCATCTAAAATTAAGAAAAACGCTCGACTGTTGAAATAATAATTTCAACTGCAGAATTATTTTGCTTGCGATGCGATCATATCGCAAATCGCATTTCTTTATCCTTTCCTTAATTGTGTTTTCCCTGTTTTCTCTGATGCGATCTTATCGCAGATCGCAAATCGCTTATATGCTTGGAGCCTCCGTTTTGTTCACTTGATTTCTCCGATTGTGATGGTGCGATGCGATCCAATAGAAAATCGCACCAATATAATTGTGTTACATTTTTCCCTCCAACAGATTGTGTTTGTGCGATGCGATCCAATTGAAGTCAACGGTTGAAGTACAGGCCTGCAAAAAATGAATTTGACGTGAAGTAAAAGTTTCTTTACCGCCAGTTTTGTCAGTAAAACAGTAAATGTAATTTACTGTGGGTTGGTAAGTTTTGGTAAAGATTTTAATTTTGTTTTAGCGGGAGTATGGGCACAAGTAAAATCTGGTAAAACCATTTAATTTTATTGTTTTTTCTTTTGCGGCAGTATGGAAGTAAACCATGCATATTATATATTAATATATTTATATAATATATATATATATATATATATATTTCTGTGTTTGTTTTTGTTAATAGATAGAGTGCGAAAAGGAAAAACTCGCCGCAGCGAATGTAAGAAAAATAGGCACACCAGTGCGAAGTAAGAAAGGAGCATGCAACAACATGAATGTAATTTTTGTAATTGAAATCTGTTTTTACAGCAGCAATGTAAAAGAGATCTTTACACACAACAGTGTAAAATCTCAGGAGGAGATAGAGTATTTTTTTTTTGTTGAAATGTTATTTGTGAATCCCTCTGGGTGAAAGAGGATGAATTTTGTATCAGTCTTTTATTAATAAATACGAAGTGTTTTTATGTGTGAGGAAAAACTCTGTCTGCTCAAAAATTTTAAAGCTTCCCTGTGCCAAGATCCTGTGGAGAGAAAAACAGAGAATTGTCTCTGTGTGTGAGTTTCTGTTGTTTTTTGGATTTTAACAGAAAAATCCCCAACAGTGGTATCAGAGCAGGCTCAGGCTCTTTGAAGGTGTCAAAGAAGCTGAAGGAAGGTTTCTTGTTGCAGCAACTTCTCCAGCAGAGTGAAGACTCAGCAAAAAAAAAAGGGGATCCAGGTATTCCTCAAAGTTTTTTTTGTGTTGCTGCCGAAGAAACAATCAGTTATTTTAATATACAGTCAAACATTTTATAGCATAGTTAAAGAGTGCTAGAATGGCCAGCACCAGCACCAGCATGGGTATGTTTAATCCTCAGTTCCCATAGTTCAATGGGAAAAACTATGACTATTGGGCAATAACCATGAAAGCCCTGTTTGCCTGTCAAGATTTATGGGAACTTGTTGAAGATGGTTTTGAAGAACCAGCAGATGAAAATGAGTTTATAAGATTAACTCAGGCAGAGAAAGATCTATTAAAGAGAAATAGGAAAAAGGACTCAAAAGCCCGTGTATTTTTGTATCAAGCAGTGGACCAGAGTGTGTTTCCAAGGATAGCAACAGCTAAGACATCCAAAGAAGCATGGCAAACTCTCAAAACAGCCTATCAAGGCATGGAGAAAGTGAAGACAGCAAAACTACAGTTGCTGAGGAGAGATTTTGAGAATCTGAACATGAAAGAGTCAGATAATATTGACTCATTCTTCACACATGTGATTGGTTTGGTCACACAAACGAGGACTCATGGAGAAACTCTTGAAGAAAAGAGGATTGTGGAGAAACTTTTGAGGGTCCTACCCTTAAAGTTTGATGTAATTGTCACCACCATAGAAGAGACAAAGGATCTCTCAAACTTTTCAGTTGATGAACTACATGCATCACTGATAAAACATGAGCAGAGATTGAGTAGAAATGAAAACTCATCTCTAGAGCAAGCCTTCAAGACCCAAATGTCATTTCGAAGAGGAAGAGGTCAAGGCAGAGGAAACAAAAGAGGAAGAGGCAGAAGAAAGAACAAAGGTGGAAGGAATAGTCCAGCAAATGCTCAAGGAAGAGGCAGCAATCCAAATCAGAACCAAGGCCAAGGCAGCACCCAACAAAGAGGACAACGACATGCTCAAGGACAAAGGTATGATAAATCCAATGTCCAATGTTATTATTGTGAAAAATATGGGCATTATGCCAGTGAATGTAAGAAGAAACAACATGATATGAATAATAATTCTAGTGCAAATATCACTAGAGAAAATACAAGCCAAGATAATGTTTTATTAGCTTGTAACATGGCTGAAACAAACAATGAAGATATATGGTTTCTAGATTCCGGTTGTAGCAACGATATGACAGGAAACATAGCTTTGTTTTCTGCTTTAGATCAAAGTGTGAAGTCACAAGTCACACTTGGGACTGATAGTAAAATTTCTATTATGGGTAAAGGAGAAGTTAAGATATTTACAAAGAAAGGAGAAAGGAAAACCATAGCAGATGTCTACTATGTCCCTGGAATGAGATGTAACCTCATGAGTATTGGACAACTTGTCCATAAGGGGTACAATGTTTTCTTTAAGAATGATCTATGCACCATCATGGATAGAGAACCCAATAAACGATGCATTGCTGAAGTAAAGATGACAAGGAACAGGATGTTCCCTCTTAGAATAAGAGCATATCTGAAAAACAAAGAAGTAATTGCAGCAGTTACCCAAGAGGCTTTCCAAAGCGTGCCAAAGGATGAAAATTGGTTGTGGCACTTGAGATTTGGACATCTCAACTTTGGAGGTCTTAACTTGTTGAGTAGAAAAGGAATGGTAAGAGTATTACCATTGATAGAGAAACTAGACAGCCTTTGTGAAGGTTGCATCTTGGGGAAACAACACAGAGAAAGTTTTCCATCAGGGAAAAGCATAAGGGCAAAAGCACCTTTAGAGATTGTCCACTCAGATGTATGTGGACCGATGCAAACTTCATCACTAGCAGACAGCCAATATTTTCTAACATTCATTGATGATTTTACTAGAAAAACTTGGGTTTATTTCCTTAAGAACAAAAGTGAAGTGTTTGAAAAATTCCGAAATTTCAAAGCACTTGTAGAGAACCAAAGCGAGCTGCATATCAAAGTTTTGAGAGCTGACAGAGGAGGTGAGTATATCTCCAAAGAATTCCTACAGCTTTGTAGAGAAAATGGAATTCATAAGCAATTCACAGCTAGGTACACCCCACAACAAAATGGAGTTGCTGAAAGGAAGAACAAGACAATCATGGATATGGCGAGGAGCATGTTGAAGGCAAAGCATTTGCCAAATGATTATTGGGCTGAAGCTGTAAATTGTGCAGCGTATATTTTGAACAGGTGTCCTACAAAAGCAGTGATGAATAGAGTGCCGAAAGAAGCATGGAGTGGGATAAAGCAAGGAGTCACCCACATGAAAGTTTTTGGATGTGTGGTTTATGCACACATTCCAGATCCGCTAAGGAGGAAGTTGGACAGCAAAGAAGAGAAATGTATTTTCACTGGATACAGTGAGGAATCCAAAGCATACAGGTTGTATATCCCATCTACGAAGAAGTTTTTTGTAAGTAGAGATGTTCAGTTTATTGAGGATGAAGATTAAGATGGAAGCATAGAGAAAACAGTGAATGTTAAAAACTATTTGTCTCATGATGAAGATGATGAGGAGATGGCTGAAATACATCCCCAAACAGCAGCGCCAACACAAGGACAACAAGGAACACCCTTGAGGATAAATGAGAGTGCTTCTCCAAGCACACCACAAAGTGGAAATTCAAGTGCATCTTCAAGCACTTGCACGCCAAATGAAAGAGGTAAGAAGTTCAGAAATTTAAGTGAGATTTATGATGAAGGAATGCATTCCTTATTTGCCTTGTATTGTCATGTTGATGATCATATTCATTTCGAAGATGCTATTAAGGATAAGAAATGGATAGAAGCTATGGATGAGGAGATGAATGCCATAGAGAGAAACAAAACATGGGAGATGGTTGAGCTACCAAAAGGTAAAGAAGTCATTGGAGTTAAATGGGTCTATAAGACCAAGAGTAATGCTGAAGGCAAAATTGAAAGGCACAAGGCAAGGCTGCTCGTCAAAGGGTATAAGCAGCAGTATGGGAGAGATTATGAGGAAACTTTCGCACCGGTTGCAAGAATGGAGACCATGAGAGCAGTGTTGTCCATAGCAGCACAAAACAAGTGGAAAGTTTACCAAATGGATGTGAAGTCAGCATTCCTAAATGGAGTGCTAAGGGAAGAGGTCTACATTGAGCAGTCTCTAGGCTATGAGAAGAAAGGCCAAGAGCACAAAGTATGCAGATTGAAAAAAGCTCTTTATGGGCTGAAGCAAGTGCCAAGAGCATGGTACAGTAGGATAGATTCCTATCTACTGTAAAATGGATTTGACAAATGTGAGGGAGAACCCACCATCTACATCAAAGAAAATGATGGTAAATTGCTAATTGTTGTGTTGTATGTTGATGATGTTATTTCCACAGGTAATGATGTTTGTCTTATTGAAAATTTCAAAACAGTCATGAAAGAGGAATTTCAAATGACTGACATGCGTTTGGTGAGATACTTCTTAGGAATAGAAGTAGATCAAAATGAAAATGGAATTTTTATCTCTCAAGCAAGATATGTAAATGAAGTGTTGGGCAGATTTAATATGCAAGAGTGCAAGGCTGCAATCACGCCCACAGTAATGGGATTAAAACTCAGTAAAGAGGACAACAGCAAGGATTTTGAAGCTTATATAAGAGCATAGTTGGCAGCCTCATGTATTTAACTGCAACTAGGTCGGATATAATGTTTGCTGTTAGTTTAATCTCCAGATTCATGGAAAGGTCAATAGAAGCACATTGGCAAGCAACAAAAAGAATTCTGAGGTATGTTAAAGGTACAAAAAGATTTGGCATTTTATATACTTCTTCATAAAGTTCAGATTTAGTTGGATACACTGATAGTGATTGGGATGGAAGTGTAGATGATCGGAAAAGCACTTTTGATTATGTTTTTCACATGGGTTCAGTAGCCATTTCATGGGCTTCTAAGAAACAACCTATCGTGGTGTTGTCTACAGCAGAGGCAGAATACGTGGCAGCTATAGCAGTAGCATGTCAAGTAGTTTGGATGAGAAGGATGTTGAGGAGCTTAGGCCAAGAGCAGGCAAAAGCAACAGTGATTTTTTGTGACAATAGCTCAGCTATTGCATTACCAAAGAATTCAGTGTTTCATAAGAGAACGAAAAACATCGACACAAGGTTTCATTATATCAGAGAATCAGTAAGCAATGGAGAAATCATTTTACAACATTGCAGGACTCAGGAACAGGTAGCAGACATTTTGACAAAGCCATTGGATCGGAATAGCTTTGAATTTTTGAGGAAGTGTTTGGGTATGACTGAATGCCCAACAGTTGAAATTAAAGGTGATGTGGCTAGCCCACGTGGTCCCACGCCAGCACAATCCTTCGCGGTCCTTCGCTGATATTTGGATATGAATATGGTTTGATTGCAATTGATGCGGTAGGTGATTATTAATCAACCCACGGTACTTACCTTGTCCTTGCTGTGACACCTGTCCTCCTCGAAGCTGCCAAACCCTAATCTCACTTACTCCCTTTTCACTTTGTCAATTCGCGCTCATTTGGTCATTTTCACCTCGTCGTTTTGCTGCCCTGTGGTTTTGCTCTGATGCTTGGCTCCGCCTCTGGTTGTTCTACGCCTGTGGTGATACACTATTGAATTTCTGAATGGTTAATGGATAAACGATGTGGTTTGTCACTGTCTTCTCGTCCGTGTATTCGGTTCAGGCTTTACTGGTGAGTTATGGTTCTTTTACTTAGCATTCGGCTTGTTTTTCGTAACTATGCTCAGTCGACTGGTTCTACTTCTGTATTTTTTGTCTGTCCTGGTCATTTGCATTATAATTTGGTGGTGAATGCTGGTGCTGAGGGTTTCTGGTTTGCCCAGTTGACAATGTGCAGTTCATTGGTCTGCAACTTGGCCTTTCTCCGGTGCTCGGCTCTGTGCTCAGGTAATCACTTGTTCCCTGCTATAGTTCATTGTTTTCTATTCGAGCTATGGCTAACAATACTCGGCCCCTCCGTGGTCAGGGTTTCACTTTGTTTCGGTGAGTTGTGGACTCGGTTCACTTTCAGGTATGGCTCTCCTCTTTAGCCATACACGGCTTTGCTTCTTGCTAATTCGTTTCTAGCTTTACGGCATCGTTTCTGGTTTGAGGGTGTTGTTTTGGTGACAAACCCTAACTTAACTCTTCTGTGATGGTTGCAGGTGACCGATTCCGTGGCTCTCACAAAGGTTTCGGTCGATATTTCTCCGGTAGCTCTGTTCTTATCTTAGTTGATTTCGTGGCTCTTCGTTTTTGCTGTGTCTACTTGTGTCTGTGGTCTGTATGTCGGATGCTTCCGTGGCTCTCTGTCCTTGCTGTAGTTACTTGCGTCTGTATGATGAATAGTTGTTGCATCTAGTATTTGGGCTGCTCCAACCCGTAGCCGTAGTTTGGAGGGTTGCTGTAGGTTCTGTTAGTTGGTGGTTTGGTTCAACAAACCCTCGTCGCACAGTTCATTCATGTAATTTAAATTCTACAAGCCTGCAATGTATTATACAGGGATATGTAATCTATGCTTGAATTTGATGTTGTTGCTTACCCGGTTTCGACTGTGGGTCATTGTGTTTTTCGACACTGTTCATTACTTCTCGCCTGTTGCTCCCTCTCGGCCTCTGCTCATCTTTACACTTGTGGTATTGTGAATATCGGTCGCTGTATTTGTGTGCAACGAATTGATTATGCAATAATATATATGTAAACTTTTTGTGAGTCTCTGTCACTGTGTTTGCCTGCAACGAATTAATTGTACAGAAATGTATATATGAATTTCTAATACAGAGGACTTATATGTTCCCGTCGTATGTCTATTTGTGCACAGAATTTAGATGAAGGAAGTTTGATATATATTTCTCTATTTCTCTTTCAAATTGTTTAGCTGCTGAACCCCCCTGGGTTATGTTGTCTGTCCTTTTATACAATAGTTACAGGCAGTTAGATAACTGCAGATAGTTATTCTTTATAGCTTGTCAGATAGTTATTCCATTACAGTTTGCCTGGCAGTTACTATAAACTTACTTTACCTGTCTATTCGTTTGTTTACTTTGTCTCCGTGGTTCCATAAGGGTTTGTTGTTTACATTGCTTATTGATATTAATCTAATTATAACAACTATAATTAAGACCTGTCGCTATAGTAAAGTAAAATAAATAAAATTTAACTAACAGAACCTAATGCTGTAGTTGACTTTGGAAGAAATTAAAAAACGTAAGAACTCTGACAGACTTGCTGTCCATTTGTCGAACTGTTCATCTTTCCCAATCTTCTTCAGAAACTTTGTCCGCCCTTTCTCGGTCTTCACCCTGTCGACCAGATGCTCCTGCATCAGGCTGCTGGGGTAAAAGAGAGATCTCATGGTTCCGTTCCATGAGTTCCTCCACCGAGTAGCCCGCCTTCCGAATCTGTGCCTCGTCGAGCCAGGAACTGTCCTCCATTGGATGGTCCTTCCACTTGACGAGATAACGCAGATACTCCTTCCTGCGCGTCTTCTTGGCTACCTGTGTGCTGATGATTCTTTCGATTTCATGGGTCTTGACCGACGGTAACTGTTTCTTCCAAAGACTACTCTCGAACTGGGTGTCCCGTTGTGACTGTACCATTCTTTCGTCTTCCGCCTGGGCATGATATGGGAACAGGTCTGCCACGTTGAATATGGGTGATATACCTATATTAGGTGGCAGTTGAATTTCATATGCAGTCGCTGAAAACTTGCAAAGAATTTTGCATGGGCCGATTTTCTTAAACTTCAGTTTGTTATACGTACCCTTAGGAAACCGTTCCCGATGCAAATGTGCAAGGACTTCGTCTCCAATCTCAAAATGTACCTCACGCCGTTTTATGTCTGCATGCTGCTTATATTTCTGCGTGCTGTCCTGTAATCTCAATTTAACTTTCTCGTGCAGTTCGCTCATTGCTTCGGCAAAATCTTCCCTGTCTGCACTCCTTCTTTCTAGCTGTCCTAAATCGCGTAATTCATGTACTCCCCGCGGATGCATACCATATAAGATTTGGAATGGGCTAAGACCTGTGCTCTGATTAGGCGAACCGTTATAAGCAAATTCTGCCTGGGCATGAGCTCGATCCCATAATCACGAGTTTTCCCCTGTCAAACTTTGCAACAAGTTGCCCAAACTCCTGTTCACTACCTCTGTCTGTCCATCAGTCTGCGGGTGATACACAGAACTGAAATTTAACTGTGTGCCCAGCTTTTTCCACAGGGTGCGCCAAAAATGACCTGTAAATTTTACATCCCTGTCTGAAACTATAGTTTTTGGTAAGCCATGTAATCGAACTACTTCTGTGAGAGAGACTGCCACGTTTGTGTGTCGCTAGTCCTTCCCGGCACGGAATGAAAATGAGCCAATCTTCGAAACCTATCCACCACCAACAATCATGAATCATAACTCCCGTTTGCGTTCCTAGGCAATCCTAGGACAAAAGTCACTGGTTGACTGAATCCCAACGGCCTGCTTGGAACTGGTAGGGGCGTGTATAATCCAGTATTCTGGTTGTGCCCTTTCGCCAGTTGGCAAATTTTACACCTGGTTACATACCTCTGTACGTCCCGACTCATTTTCGGCCAGTAATAAAAATGTCCTAGCTGTTCCAACATTTTATCAACGCCAAAATGTCCTGCTAAACCTCCACTATGTTTCTCTTTTACTAGATTTTCCCTCATCGAACAATCCGGAATACATAGCTGTCCACCTCGAAATAACAATCCTTCCTGTAAATTAAAATCTAGCCATGGGCTTATATTCCTTAAGACAGGATTTTGGCATGCCTCAAAGGCTTCC
>APFE030317465.1:563-16903 GCA_000404065.3 Pinus taeda | reverse complement strand
CATAGTCTTCTGAGCAGTATGTGGCACACGTCCATGGGCATAATATCGCAGACCACTGTATCGTGGTATTTGCCAATGTGAAGCTCTACCTCGCACTGTTCGTCAACCAACAGCTGGTGGCCTTTCTGCAGCCACGACACCTTGTAAGGTGTGGGGTGCTTCATCCGCTTCAACCCGAGTTTTTCCACCATCTCAGTGGCAACCAAGTTATCCGTACTCCCGCTGTCTATTATCACCTTGCAGCATTTCCCATGTGATTTACAGACTGTCCGAAACAGTGACTTCCGCTGTGTTGGTTCAACCACTTCCTTGGTTGGCTTTAACAACACTTTATTCAAAAGCAATGCTTCTCCCGTTTCTGCCATATCTTCCACTTCCCGTGGTTGCGCTTCACCTTCTTCAGGCTGAATCATAAATGTTCCTCTCTGACCTGTCTTCTCAACTTCTGGACATTCAAAGGATCGATGTCCCCATTTTTGACACCTGTAGCACTGGAAACTAGTCCCCCTTCCGCGGCCATTCCCTCTTCCTCGCTGTTATGACCGACCTCCTATGGTGTTGTCTCCTTTGTCTGCTGTCCCTGAAGTTTTTGAGCTGTTGCCTTCTTCACTGTTCGCAGCACTCTTTCCTCTTCCGTAGGACTGTCCTCGTCCTCTACCATTCCCTCTCCTTCTCCTGTTATTCTGCTTCCTATTAATTTTCTCTTCAGCCTTCACAGCATTCTGAAAGGCGTCTTCAATACGTCGGGGAGAAAGAATGCTAATTTCATCCAGGATCTCCATCCTCAAGCCGTTGACATACCTCGCTGTCTTTTCTGGAGTCTCATCCGTATAACCAGCACATAGATTTACTCGGTAGAACTCTTCCGTGTACTCTTTGACAGTCATACCCTTCTGTCTCAAATTCTGTACTCGCCGACATAGTTCGACCTAGTAATCTTTCGGTAGAAATCTGCCCTTCAGTTTCGCTACCATCCTTGACCATTTTCGTATGGGTAATTTTTTCAGTCTTTTTTCTGTCTGCTTGGACATTATCCCACCACAAGAGGGCATGTCCCTTCAACTTAGTAGCAGCGAACTTGACTCTCTTATCCTCCTTAACTTCCTCATTCTCGAAATATTTATCTAGTTCGCTTATCCAATCTAGTAGGATATCAGCACACAGACTGCCATCGTAATTTAAAATCTCAGTTTTTGGTTTGCTGCTGGCTAATAAAATTGAACGCAGCAATCTCAATTCTGGAGCTTCTTCATTAGACCCGTCTGTAGCAGCTACCGCTTCTTCCTCACTGTCATCTCCCAGTTCCGGGTCTCTTCATATACCCGCTTCCACTACTTCCAAGTGAGCTGTAAGAACTCTAATCTGTTCTCTTAATCCTTCATCCGCTCCCCTACGTGCACCTCTTCCACGTCCTCGTCTTGGCACTTGTCCTTCTGCCATCTTCCTCTAAATAATAATAATAAAAAAACTGCTCTGATACCAATTGATGTGGCCAGCCCACGTGGTCCCACGCCAGCACAATCCTTCGCGGTCCTTCGCTGATATTCGGATATGAATATGGTTTGATTGCAATTGATGCGGTAGGTGATTATTAATCAACCCACGGTACTTACCTTGTCCTTGCTGTGACACCTGTCCTCCTCGAAGCTGCCAAACCCTAATCTCACTTACTCCCTTTTCACTTTGTCAATTCGCGCTCATTTGGTCATTTTCACCTCGTCGTTTTGCTGCCCTGTGGTTTTTCTCTGATGCTCGGCTCCGCCTCTGGTTGTTCTACGCCTGTGGTGATATAATGTTGAATTTCTAAATGGTTAATGGATAAACGATGTGGTTTGTCACTGTCTTCTCGTCCATGTATTCGGTTCAGGCTTTACTGGTGAGTTATGGTTCTTTTACTTAGCATTCGGCTTGTTTTTCGTAACTATGCTTAGTCGACTAGTTCTACTTCTGTATTTTCTGTCTGTCCTGGTCATTTGCGTTATAATTTGGTGGTGAATGCTGATGTTGACGGTTTTTGGTTTGCCCAGTTGACAATGTGTAGTTCGTTGGTCTGCAACCTAGCCTTTCTTCGGTGCTCGGCTCTGTGCTCAGGTAATCACTTGTTCCCTGCTATAGTTCATTGTTTTCTATTCGAGCTGTGGCTAACAATACTCAGCCCCTCCGTGGTCAGGGTTTCACTTCGTTTCGGTGAGTTGTGGACTCGGTTCACTTTCAGGTATGGCTCTCCTCTTCAGCCATACATGGCTTCGCTTCTTGCTAATTCGTTTCTAGCTTTACGACATCGTTTCTGGTTCGAGGGTGTTGTTTTGGTGACAAACCCTAACTTAACTCTTATGTGATGGTTGCAGGTGACTGGTTCCGTGGTTCTCGCAAAGGTTTCGGTCGATATTTCTCGGGTAGCTCTGTTCTTATCTTAGTTGATTTCGTGGCTCTTCGTTTTTGCTGTGTCTACTTGTGTCTGTGGTCTATATGTCGGATGCTTCCGTGGCTCTCTGTCCTTGTTGTAGTTACTTGCGTCTGTATGATGAATAACTGTTGCGTCTAGTATTTGGGCTGCTCCAACCCGTAGCCGTAGTTTGGAGGGTTGCTGTAGGTTCTGTTAGTTGCTGGTTTGGTTCAACGAACCCTCGTCGCATAGTTCATTCATGTAATTTAAATTCTACAAGCCTGCAATGTATTATACAGGGATATGTAATCTATGCTTGAATTTGATGTTGTTGCTTACCCGGTTTCGACTGTGGGTCATTGTGTTTTTCGACACTGTTCATTACTTCTCGCCTGTTGCTCCCTCTCGGCCTCGGCTCATCTTTAGACTTGTTGTATTGTGAATATCGGTCGCTATATTTGCCTGCAACGAATTGATTATGCAATAATATATATGTAAACTTTTTGTGAGTCTCTGTCACTGTGTTTGCCTGCAACGAATTAATTGTACAAAAATGTATATATGAATTTCTAATACAGAGGACTTATATGTTCCCGTCGTATGTCTATTTGTGCACAGAATTTAGATGAAGGAAGTTTGATATATATTTCTCTATTTCTCTTTCAAATTGTTTAGCTGCTGAACCCCCCTGGGTTATGTTGTTTGTCCTTTTATACAATAGTTACAGGCAGTTAGATAACTGCAGATAGTTATTCTTTACAGTTTGTCAGATAGTTATTCCATTACAGTTTTCCTGGCAGTTACTATAAACTTACTTTACCTGTCTATTCATTTGTTTACTTTGTCTCCGTGGTTCCACAAGGGTTTGTTGTTTAGATCTAATTCTAACAACTATAATTAAGACCTGTCGCTACAGTAAAGTAAAATAAATAAAATTTAACTAACAGAATCTAATGCTGTAGTTGACTTTGGAAGAAATTAAAAAACGTAAGAACTCTGACAGACTTGCTGTCCATTTGTCGAACTGTTCATCTTTCCCAATCGAACTGTTCATCTTTCCCAATCTTCTTCAGAAACTTTGTCCGCCCTTTCTCGGTCTTCACCCTGTCGACCAGATGCTCCTGCATCAAAAGGGGAGTGTTGAAATAATAATTTCAACTGCAGAATTATTTTTCTGCGATGCGATTTTATCGCAGATCGCAAATCGCATGCATGCTTGGATCCTCCGTTTTGTTCACTTGATTTCTGCGATTCCGATGGTGCGATGCGATTCGATCGCAAATCGCAAATCGCACCAATATAATTGTGTTCCATTTTTCCCTCCAGCAGATTGTGTTTTTGCGCTGCGATCCAATTGAGGTCAATGGTTGAAGTACAGGCCTGCAGCAAATGAATTTGACGTGAAGTAAAAGTTTCTTTACCGCAAATTTTGTTAGTAAAACAGTAAATGTAATTAAGTTTGGTGAAGTTTTTAATTTTACCATTTTCTATGAGCGGGAGTATGGGCACAAGTAAAAGTTGGTAAAACCATTTAATTTTATTGTTTTTTATTTTACCGCAGTATGGCAAGTAAAACCATATATATATTCCTGTATTTGTTTTTGTTAAGTAAGAGTATGCAAAAGGAAAAACTCGCCGCAGCGAACGTAAGAAAAATAGGCACAACAATGCGAAGTAAGAAAGGAGCATGCAACAACATGAATGTAATTTTTGTAATTGAAAGGGAGGCACAACTTATGTAAAGTTCTGAACATGCAAAAAAACTCGAATGTAAGAAAAATAGGCACAGCACTGCGAAGTAAGAAAGGAGCATGCAACAGCATGAATGTAATTTTTGTAATTGAAAGGGAGGCACACCAGTGCGTATGTAAAGTTCTAAATATGCAAAAAGAAGCACGCACCAACGTGAGAAAAATTTATGTGTAATTTACACACATCATTGTAAAATCTCAAAAGGAGACAAAGTAATTTCTTTTGGAGTTCTTGGTAAATCCTTGTGAAAGATGATGAATTTTGTATCAGAAATTTTA
Source organism: Pinus taeda (assembly GCA_000404065.3). Lineage (NCBI taxonomy): Eukaryota > Viridiplantae > Streptophyta > Pinopsida > Pinales > Pinaceae > Pinus > Pinus taeda. Next base: position 12,487 of record APFE030317465.1, on the reverse strand, counting down.
TTTTAATGAATACAAATATTTTATAGGTGTGTAATACTCTGTTCTCAGAAATAATTTTAAAAGTTTCCGCTGTGTTAAAGATCTTGTGGGAAAACAGAGCATTGTCTCTGTGTGAAGTTTATGTTGTGCTTTCTTGGGATTTTACCAGAAAAATCCCCAACAGTAATGCATGTCTTAGTGAAAGAAAAACCTCTATGAACTTGGAGAATTCAAAACAATAACAAATCAATTTTCTCTAGGCAACCAATCACCTTGTTATTTTACCAAGTATAAATCTTTACATTCCGAAATTTACACCGAATACAGAGAGATGATCAGAAGAAGCAGCCATGGCTAGCTTCTGCTCTCCATAAAGATGAGGGAGTAACCCAAACATGAAACCACAGAAAACAAAGGGATGGACACATAACACTGGATATATAAAAGACCACAGCCACGTACATAATCAGTAACGGTATAAAACAAATTTTTTCCCTAAAACTCTGGTCTGCGCCTGGGGAACAATAAGACCAGAACTCGGAGAATTGGGGATTTACAGAGTTTGCGGTTGAAGTGTCTTTACAGTTGTAATGAATTAAAAGAAGAAACCTAACAGAAGTGGACAAATATTTAGATAAATATTATTGTATAGAATTAGGTTGTAATCTGAATCCATTGACAGGTATTGCAAGGACCTGCTCGGACAAACCTTAATTCCAATCTAATATTGTTTGTTCACGAAGTCCTCAGCATTAAATAGAGAGCAGACCGCCAATGGGTATATGTACACTGGCTTATTGTTACTTAAATCTCGAATAACCAAACCATTTATTTCATCTCTTCTGCATAGTTTGAGCTCATTTTTTTAATGGCATACATAAGAAAATGACCTATTATTTATACCTATTCTCGTTACTGGGTTTGTTGTAAAGTATATCCGACATGAGGAAAATCCAGATATACATATCCACTACAGGCTGTTCTTCAAATATAAAATATTGCTGTTACACATCGTCCAGGTTCATCTGTTTTCCATTCAGAGTAGTAACGACATATTTGTTATCTAGTTTGATTTTCTATTTTTATAATTATATGCTCCTGTACGTAGAATATTTGTATATTCCATACCAATCAATGCCTTCAACGCTCTGAATTTGCATTTTTATTGCACTGCTATTGGTATATTTATACGAGGATATAATATTGAAGGCAATGGCTCTACTTTAATCTCCATATTCTTCTTATTTACAAGCACAATCACACGGTGTCCGGTCGATAGCTCTGAAAATAAATAGAACCTCACCCCTACGAATTGTTTATAAAAATGTTACTGTAAGATAATAAGTCAGCATTTTGGTCTGTGGGACAATGGACTACTGCAATTTCGCAGTCAAATCCCATATCTCAGCTCTTAGAATGGCCGGAAGATCTCTCAACAATACAAAAGTGTGCATAAACTATAAACCATTTCATCACCCTTAAACTCAATGACCATCAGCACTAGCTAATTCCTCATTTAACACAGAACATAAGTTAATTTCTTAACATGTGGATTGCCTATAGGCTTAATTATGGCATTGAACCATTAAATTCATAAACATATTAAACTGTTGGAAACACTTGTAATAACAAGTTAGCAGAAAGACCTTACATAACTTTTACATGTTCATATAAGTAAACCTGCAGTTAATGAAGATAATAACCATCACGAAGTGTTAGAAGTTCACAAAGTTAAAAAGATATATAAGACAATTCATTCACCAAAGATATATAATACAATTCATTCACCATGAACATGCAATGAATTTAGCAACTTTCCATGAGTGAGATTGAAACATAAATTTTCCAATAACATATTATTTAATTTTATCATCCATAATTCATTATACTTATTTGAATAACCTATCACTGACAATTAAAGGAGGAATTTCAACTCTCCACCCAACCATAGGCCAACTACACTATGATTTTCTTCTAGCCTACCATCCTCTTGATGGATCCAAAGTCTGAGGGGATGCTTGCTCAAGGAATTCACCGAAGGCTCAGTTGCTGTATTGCTCAATTCAAGTGTATGAATCCACTATCTATGTGTTTTATCAACACCATGTTCAAAGCAATCATTGGATCCTATAGCCTACTTACATTTTTTTAGTGGCTCAATTCTCCCTCCCTAGTGGTTTATCACCTTTTCAACAAGTACCTTAGTGATTTATCACCCCATTCAACAAGCACTAAGTGGTTTATCATCTTTTTAGCAAGCACTTAGTGGTTTATCAACTTCCTCAAACAAGCATTCAGGTTTAATCCTCTTATGACCCTCCAACTATCCAGTCGGGCTTGGACACACATTTTCCAGTGGCCTCAACGCATCAATAAAAACAAAGACACCCCAATTCCGAAACACAGGGCTTAGTTTCACTTCAAACAAAGCTCATTTGCTCTACTTCTAACATCCCACACTTGTTTCTTTGTCAACCACTCTTCTCTCTAGTTGTACTCTATTTCTCACATCCCACACTTGTTTCTTTGTCAACCACTCTTCTCTCTAATTGTGCTCTACTTCTAACATCCCACACTTGTTTCTTTGTCAACCACTCTCCTCTATAGTTAATTTTTTTTTCCTTACTTCCCATTTCTCTCTTGAATCTTTTTTTCTTGCTTCCCATTTCTCTTGAATCCCTTTATATCTTGTGATACTGTAGTTCTTCACCTTCCCTCACATCATGGAATCAATAAAACATGAGTATTTCCTCTTATCCGATCACCTCTTAGCCTTGTGTTAGGTGGGGGCTCAATCTATTATGCCACCTGCTTTATCTCGGTCATTCTCACCTCACTCCTTTGCTCTCCCTCATACTTGGATTTGTGTTTCCCACTCTTTAGTTAGCGTTTCATATTTTCGTTATTTTTAAGAAAACAATTTAATACTTGAATTGTTTATAAGATTGCCTCATCCATACACGGTTCCAATATTGGTCTTTTTCTGTGACAACCACATATACAAAAATAAAAAGGGGTAAAAAGGTGGGATTGTTACAATTATAAATCTATGATTGTTTATATTTAGAGTATTATTACGAGGAATGCATCATCTTCACTACAATCCCATATAATGAATAAATTATGAAATGTTGACCTTGGAAAAAAGTGAACGTTTGATTAGTGGCATGGGTAAATGTTGTTGTCCTAAGAAATTTATGAGAGTTTGTAAGCTTATTTTAACGCCTTAATGGTGTGAATTCACACACACCTCTAATCGTTGTTGCAAAACATGTAGATAGTCTATAACAAGTTGGTTGATAGTTTCTTTATTCGTTGTGCGCGAGTGCACACACGTGTGTGCGGAAACACACGCGTGCATCTGTATGCACACATATAAACTTAGGTGGCCATGATATTTATCCTTGAGTAAATATTAAATGTTGTTATTTTTAGAGACAAGTCAGAAATTAACAACCCCTAATGTTGATAACTTGTTTGCAAACTTGATTATAGGTTTTAAGTTGGTGGAAAACCCATTTTGGTTGTCTTTATTGAATTTATCGTGCATTTTCTCTATGGGAAACTCATGAAACGTGAATATATATCATGTTTGGAAGTGATTTGTTATGTACCTACATTGAGTGAATTGAATAATTTATTATCACATTTAAATCTGAGATGTTATATGAATTATATTACAAGATTTTCATATGGGTATTTTGTAATTAGTAATAAGAAATTTGCTATATATTTATATATTTCACCATACTTAAGTGATTGATTATTTATTTTCAATTTTACATAGATAAGAATGATTCAATGTTAAATTATTGATTTTATTCATGCTTTATGCTTTATTCTTAAATGAGTTGAGTCCTAGCCATCCACGCTATAATGTACTTCTCTTTGTATTATAATAGTATTTATTTTATTAAAATTATATGTGGGTTTGGAAGCCCCTTTTATGCCTTAAGGAGGACCATTGAAGGTTTAAAGGAAGTGTTATGTCTTGAAGAAGCCTTAAAAAAACCCTAGATAATTTCTAAGGAAAAAAAACTAAGTTATTAAGGTGTATAACATGAAGTTTATCTTCATGTAATAGAGTATTTATCATAAAAACATAAAATTCATATAATATGTGTGTGAAGATTGAGATATTCGCTATGTTTTTCATAATTGAAGTGATTTGGGCCTATGTGTCATATGAGGTGTTGGGCCTCAAAGTCACATTGTGTCATGTTATAGTGCAGAGCCTGAGAAAATCTAAATTAGATTTAATTTTTGATGTTGTCGATATAGATTTTTTGTTGATAAATCTCTAGATATATATCACCTACATTTATTTAATTTTTTATTAACATATTTCTTCATTTTTAGGTTTGGATGTTCATGTATGTTCATTCTTGGTTTCAAAATTCAACAAGAAAACGAAAGTGATGAAGAAATTTTAGCAAATCAAATTAGGAATTATTTATGTTCATTCTAAATTTACATTATGCTAAATGATTGTGTAAATTATGCTTTTAATTCTACCGATATTTTAATATATATATTCCAAAGATAAGTTGTATACACTCTAGTTTCCATCATAAAATTTTGTCACAAAAACAACGAAACATAAAGAATCATTTCATTCATTTAGATTAAATTTACAATTTCTATTCATATGCATTTTTCTCTATTATATTACAATGAAAATTTACTTGTGATTCAACTAATATATGTTGCACATTTTAAACCTGAACATTTCATATGTTGTAGGTTCAATATATAGTTTCACATGACAAATGCAAGGTACCATCAGAAAATTACATCCAAATCAAGTTTTCAATTTTGAATTTCTTTTGAGAATATGTGTAAAGGAAAATGTCAACAATTTAGAATGGTTTTGTTGGACATGATTTCCACAAGTTTTTAGTTAGGGAATCCATGTGTTTTTTGTTTGACATGAAGAAATAAAGAGCATTTAATGAAGGAGAAAAGTGGAGAAAATATTTTAACAATATCAAATGAGCAATTAAGAATTGATTTCAACTTGTTAAAATCATATGGGCAATTTTGAGCAATTAAGAATTCAGGTGCAAGACAACATAATATTTTGAAATTTGAAATTTCATTTGAAACCCATGTAAAAGTTCATGAAAATAGCCAAGATACTATTCAACAATCTTAGTGAATTCTACAAAATTAAATAAAACAAACATATTGATTTAAAATGTCCTTTAATTAACAATCCCATTTCTATTTCATACCAAACAAGGTTTACAACATAATTTTCCATTAAAAATCCTTGGAATTATATTAATAACATGCAAAACTCAAAATTGTCAGATGGATTCTTAGAATTACATGAAGAAGAGGAACTAAAACCCAAAACATACTTCTGAATTACTCCTTAGACAACTTCAAAAGTCCCAACAAATTCTAGGAAAAAATCGACAAAGTTTCTTCTCCACCAATTTTTTTCTGATTAGCTATATCTAAACAAGGCCTATATATAGGCACTCAAGACTCAAAAGCATATCCTTAAACCACTAGTAATATTTTTTAAAAATGTTATCTATCTCGTAACTAACTTCCTCTATAATTTTCCATAAAAATATGCCAGCTATAAAGTGGGTCCCATTTGATTTGGCCATAGTGGATTATCCTTCTCATTTTTTTTTTATGCTGATCATTCTTCTCTCTCTTGCTTGGGTGTTGGTTAGGCTGTGTGCAACCTTGGTTGGGTTGTCGACGGTGCTAGTTTTGTCGATGGTTAAGGTTATGCTTGTTGTGGTGGACATCTGGAACTGGATCATGCCTCTGTTGATGACACCTATGACATTGACGCAATTCCACTCTAAAAATTGTTGAAAATAGCAACAAGAAATGCTAAAAATATAAGTGCTAAAAATAACACTTCTATAAATAGCATTTCAGGATACATTCCAATTTTAGTTAGTCCCTGAACTAAAATTGAGAATTAAAATTTCAATGTGATCTTAGCAGCTATTTGTAAAATAATTAATTAATTCATCTTGAGCTAATTAGTTGTAGGAAATCAAACATGAAGTCTATGTGAAGACATGCAACAATTTCTCCATTGATTGAGGAATTTATCCCTTGATTAAGGAGATCAGGATGAGTTGTACTTTGAGTTGTAATTAGTTCGCTTCGTTATTTGAGTTATGTCCAATTAGATTAGTTCCAATAGTTTTTGGAACTGGCTGTGAGTTCAGTTAGTTAATGCATGCATGCATGTAACTGTTGCACTTCAGATAACTGAATATTCTCTCATAAATAACTCATGCATGTTAGTTCAGTCAGAGACCCAGTTGAGATCAGGTGATGGGATAGTGTACTATTAGTTCCAAGAATATTCCATGGAGGATATATCTTGCATGCAAAAGGAATTCATTCCTTGGATATTACACAGTTACTTTTGAGTTTGATGGTTGTGTGATGAAGCTAATTCACACAGGTGGCAACATTGGACCCCAAGAGAAACTGCACAAGGAAATAGGAAGCTTAGAGGGCTGAGGGAAGGCATATGTTGTGTCTATTCAGTCTATGAGTTGTATTGTTCGATTGCGTTGAGGCGCTGGATGGCTTATGAGCTGAAGCTTTATGTAACCTAAACATATTTCCACTTATATGATATTACAGAGATCGGGGTTTTAGGTTGAGGCTTTCCCCAGTGTATTCTTCTGTGTTCATGTGTGATTGCTTTCTCATTCTCAGTTATATGTGTTCTATTTGATCTTGCTCATGTCAACTAAGCTTCCGCAAGTTTGTTGTAAAAGTAGATCTTATATTTTTCTTTAGTATATTGCATAATGTGTTGATCTACAATGGGAAATTCTACATGGTATCAAAGCAAAGGTGATCAAAGTGAAGAATAGTAAAAAAGAAGGGAGAAGTTTGAAGTTTGAAGTTCTTGAATATAGAAATCGAGTTCTTATCACATCTCAATTCCATCAATGGCGTTCAATTTTTTAAGACTTGAGTATGCCCTTGATGGTAGCTTGAATTATATATCTTGGAAGGATCGCATGGAAGCAGTATTAGAGGATAACTATGTAAAGGACTTCATTGATCAAGAAGTCCCCAAGCTGGCAATGGCTAATGCTACAAAATTGGTGGAATGGAAGAAATGTGTGGCTATAGTAAGGAAAATCCTTCTGGAGGGAGTTCGAGACCACATAGTCTCAAGTCTCCATGGGAAGGAGATATCATTTTCAATGTGGAAAACATTGAAAGATCTATATCAGAATAATAGTGATCAGAGGAAGCTGACGTTGAAAGAAAAGCTTCAGAAAATAAAGTGTGGAAAGGGTGACACGATCTCTACATATCTGAACAAGCTCACCACCTACATGGATGAACTTGGAAGTGTAGGGATCACGATAACCAATGATGACATGGTGAGTCCTGCACTCCTCAGTCTTCCTAAGAGATGGCATAGCTACCAAGACACAGTAAATGGAAGAGAGAAATTGCCATATTGGGAACGACTTTGGTTGGATCTGATGCAGGAGGAGATAAGAAGAAGCACCAAAGATGGATCCTCATCAAAGCAAGATGATGAGGAAAGTCTAGCCTTAGTGAGTAAGGCAATGAAAGGGAAAGGGAAGGCTTCCCATTCCAAATCCAGTTCTTCCCATGGTGGGAAGAAGTATAACAAATCGAAACTATGATGCTTTCATTGTCATGAGGTGGGCCATTATGCTACAAATTGTCCACAGAAGAAATCCAAGAAGGGATCCTCGAAGGGATCAGATGGTGAGGCACTGGCCTCACAGTTTGAGTTGGATTTCTCTCTCATCACATGCATGGTTTCATCCATGGTGGGTTGTGTTTGGTACCTGGATAATGGAGATTCCTTCCACATGACCAACGATAAGAAACTTTTCAGTACCTTGGAGGAGAAGGATCTCGAGATGTGGATCGAGATGGGCGATGATTGAAAGTACCATGTTTTAGATAAAGGTACAGTTGTGTTTCAAAGGGAGCATGGAGCTCCACTCACCTTGACCGATGTAAGGTATGTACTAGGTCTAAAGAAGAATCTTGTGTCTATTGCTATGCTAGAAGATAAAGGCTATGATGTAGTCCTTAGTAAGGGAACATTATTCCTGATCCATATCGACACTGGATAGACCAAGAGGATGGGGATTCAAGTAAAGAATATATACAAGCTGGTGGTAGATGACTATGCTGCATTGAGTTCCAAAGCTGAGTTAGTGCAGAGCTGAGATGTTGGCAAGCTATGGCATAGAATATTGGGCCACTTGCAACATGGAGTCATGAAGATCATGCAACAGATTTCTATCGGACTTCACAAGGTAAAACTGGAGCATACAGATACATGCAAAGGTTGTGCCTTGGGTAAGTATGCAAAATCTTCCTTTCAGGATCAAGATAGTAGAGCTGGAGCAATCCTGATGTGAGTTCACATAGATTTTTGTGGACCATTCTCTACAACCTCCACCGCTAAACAAAGCTACTATGTTATTTTTATTGGTGATTTTTCTCGTAGATGTTGTATCTACTTTATGCAAAAGAATGATCAGAACTTCTTGAGGTTTTGTGAGATTAAAGCCTTGGCAAAGAAATAATCTGGAAAGAAAATAAGGGCCTTACGTGGTGACAATGGTGGAGAGTATGTCTCCCAATAGTTTAAGGACTTATGCGCTGCAGAAGGAGTTGAATAGAATTTTACGGTGCCCCATAACCCACAACAGAATGGGGTGGATGAAAGGAAGAACAGATCGATTGTGGGAGCAGCTCGAGTGATGTTGCATGACCAAAGACTACCACTTCATTTGTGGGATGAGGCATGCAATACAGTAGTATATTTGAAGAACAAAATCTTTCACCGTATATTGTGAATGAAGACGCCTATATAGGCCTTTTCTAGGAATCGAGAAGATGTGAGTCACTTCCAGATTATTTAGATCATCAATTTATTTCCATGTGACCAAAGATGCCCGGAAGAAGCTAGATCCAACAGCTGAGTTGGTGATACTTGTGGGTGATCTAAAAATTACTTGTAAGTGATATGAGTTAACTAATTAATGAATGGAGTTACTACAGACTCATGTGTTGGTGTGTGTCTATGTTATCTTAGGCAACAGATTGATCAAATTGCAAAATACAAAGACACTGGGAAATGGAAAATAGTAAGAGAAACACAATAAGCAAATACAAGAACATAACAAATTAACAAGGAGTTCACCCAATCCTCCTGGGCTACGTCTCCGGTCCAGCTTTTAGTGGTGGCCTTTTCTTATTGTGTCTTTAAAGCAAAGTTTTTACAATAAGGAGCTCAATTTGAGTCTCCTGAAACAGATGATGCTTAGCAGGGTGGTTCTTGGATTCCCCAAGCCACTAGAGTGCACAGAGTCTTCCTTGCCAAGTCTCGACCTCAACTAGTCTTGAATGGGATGAGTCTAATTTGGCACCTAGTTCACAACAGATATCCTCTCAGGAATTGCTCAAACCTCTCAAGCCTTCTGTCTGCTCAATGCTACCTTACTTTGCAGGTTATGTTGGCTCTATGTTTTCTGCTTCTTGCTTATTCTCTGTTCCGCCTCTCTGTCTCACTGTCTCCTTTCTTTCTTATAGTGCTCACTTCACTTTCACTTCACACACTCCTCTCTTTTCTGTCTCTATCTATTCAAGGCTTAAAGCCACTTTGTCTCATGACTGTTCACTTCCTCTTCTTCCCCGTCAGATTGCGTGCTACTGTTCGCTTGGAGTTTCTTGCCTCTACGTCATCGCCAACATCCCACATGGAAGTGGCCACTTGTCCTCGCATGAACTATGTCATCTCTTCCTCAAATGGTTTGGTATTTTAGTTATGCTGTGTAATGATTCATTCGCCAACTCAGCGGCCAAATTGGACTTCAAAGTTTATGTGTTGTAGCTTATTTTCCCTTCAGATCCGATTTCTCATCGGGCACAATCTCCGTCGTTAGATATGGAGCCCCCAGATCTTACGGTGTTTGCGGTTATCGCACGGTTGACTTGCTTGACCATTAGCCCACGATGAGAGGTTGTTTTCTTTCTCATCCGCTGGACACGCATTGCGAAATGTATGGAATCACTCATTCTCCTACCAAATCCGCTTACCACCCAACATGCCTCTGATATTCCATCGATTTTCAAGCGCGGGGCTCGCCTTTTGCTTTAGCACTTTCCCTATAGTTTCCCGACTTCCCATGTGACTGAGTGCTTAGAGGCTTTTCCTTCTTGAGGGGTTTTGCTAATCGTGCATTAGAAATGGCCTTTGTTTTCCGATTTGACTTCCTAACTGCTAGTTTGTGTCCTGTGCGGTCTCCATGGGCCTCGGGCAACGTGCTTTGACCGAGGTCCTCATCGTTCCTTGCTGGCTACAAACTGCCACTGTCCAGAGGTCCTTCCTGATCCCTCTTTGTTGACAAGTTTTGAAGTCTGTCATGATTTTGATACAGCCATAGCACTTTGATAATTTTTATGGATCCAATTCAGATCACGGCCTTCCCACCGAAAAATATTTTGGACCACCAAAAGTTGGTTTTCAATCATTGACTAAGTAAGGGTACAATTGTCTCACTTGTCCAATCTCTATCCTCTTTGTACTGCTTGGCTTTGAACCCTTGAGCCCAACTCTAAGGTACTCAACATCTCCCCTTCCCGTCATCCTCACCTTCCTATCGAGAACTATGTCTTCCTACAATTCATTAAGATATTCAGTTAACAGGTCATCAATAGAAGGAAATTGAATCTCCTCTTTGGGATCTTCAATTAGTGATGGTTCAAACAATCTCAAGCAATCTACATTTACGACTGAGTAGATGTCCATGTAAGCTGGTAGATCAATGCAAAAAGCATTCTCACCAACCTTCTCAAGTATCTTGAAGGGTTCATACCTGATAGGCTTTAGCTTTTTACCTTCACCTTGCATCATGTCCTTGCCGATATATAGCCACACTTGGTCACCAACTTGGAAACTATGCTCCATCTGATGCTTGTCATGCCTTGCCTTGTATTTGGCTTGTCTCTTTTGCAGTTGTTCCCGGACTGCCTGGTGGATCTCCTAGATCTGTTCAATGAACCTAGTTTCCCTGTCCACATCACTGTGTCCCTCAACTGTGGTTTCTTTACCAAAGACAAAATCCGAAGGAGACCTTATTGTGAAACCAAAACAAGTCTCAAAAGGAGATCTCTATGTAGAAGAATGTTTTGCTCTGTTGTAAGCATGCTACACATAACATAAATGTTCATCCCAAATCTTAGGATGCTTGCTGCAATATCCCTTGAGTAACTGGATCACTGTCCTGTTAACTTCTTCTGTCTGGCCATCAATTTGTGGATGAAAAGCAGTGCTTTTCTTCAGTTTGGTGTCCACCAGTTCCCATAGACTTGACCAAAAATTCCCCACAAATCAGGTGTCTGGATCAGATACAATGGAAGTGGGTAATCTAAAATGAACCCATACATGTTGAAAGAATAATTTTGCAGTTTGTTTAGCTGTAATCTGTTTATTACAAGGTATCAAAATACATATTTTGTTGAAACTATCCAGAACAACATACATATAATCATGAACTTTCCTATATTTAGGCAGTCCTCCAACAAAACCCATGGAAACACTTTCCTAGTGATGAGAAGGAACTGGTAATGGAGTGTACAAGCCTAGTTTTCTATTGCTGGGCTTCCTCTTTGCACACATAGTACACCCTCTGACATATCTAGAAATTGTCTCATTCATTTTTGGCCAATAATAGAATCTTTGCAGCTGTGTAACTGTTTTACTTACCCCAAAGTGACCTGATATTAGAGAAGTGTGTACTTCTCAAATTATCTTTACTCTTTCAGTATGTGGAATGCATAACTTCCCACAATGATATAAGAGTTGGTCCTTTACATGATAATCCAATTCTTCTACTCATTTGCCTTGACTTAAAGTTGCATATACATCTTTAAAGTCTATATCT
>APFE030317462.1:33794-64061 GCA_000404065.3 Pinus taeda | reverse complement strand
ACACTGGGAAGGTGATATGCATCGCACCCTCTGCACTGGGCATTCAGTATGGTCCAGTTTTGACCATTTCTGAGCAGTTTTCTGTGGAGAACTTCTAGGAGATGATGTAATCAGCTAACCTTGTTCCTTTAGGTAGTGAAGAAAAACTTTTAGGGACTTAGGAGCCCTCATTTTACGGACATTTATGATTGGGGTTGTAGTGCCCAAAAATGTCTATTAAAGTTGCCCCCTAAAGCATGAGGTCGTTAATCTTTTGATGTCGGGTGAAATGCTTTACCATGAGGATCTGAAGTTTTTTCGAGCTGGGAGGCGACCTGTAATAAGATACAATACAAGACATTATCTTCATAATATTTTTCATGATCTAGCTAAGGCGGGCATTCCCATGCTCAGCTTTATAAATTCACTCTCATGTGCATAGGACAGACAACCGTCTATGTAGCAAACTGATGATTCGAACGGAGTCATCATCCTTTGATCTGGATGATCATTTGTTCGGTAGTGATGTACATTTGATGTCTTTATATTCCTGAATATATCGCAGTTCGAATGGATGAAACTAAATCCGAAGTCTTCAAAACTTGTTCCATCTTCACTTGGGGTACAAGTCGATACATGTGAAAAATGTTCTGGAGTCGAACATGGAAAGACATCGCATGATTACCAGCCAATGATGTAAGTTGTTAACAGGCACGAGAGGAGTCACCAATAATGTCAATGATCCTCAAGGTACTACAGTACAATTCACATGGTGTGAAAAAGGGACTTGGCATCGAACACCATGCAAAATCTTCTGGTCAAATGTCATTGATGTAAACCTGTCGCCGAAAGTGAGAAACTTACCATTGAGGCATGCAAGCTTCAAAGTACTAAAAGGGGTTGTTCCTAAGTCAACTTCTTGGATAATGAGCTGATGTCGACAAGAAGTGACTCATCGTAGGAGGGCCTTAATGAATCCCACGTCTATGACACGGAATGAAGAAAATCATTTTGGAGGTGAAAACGATCTGATGATACAGGGTTCAAGGTGGCGATCATGAAAGAATGGAGCGTGAATGTATTGCAACGGATGAGACAGAAGTGAATTCTCTGAGCGACTTCTCTTGAACATATCGGCAACACTGATGATGGATTGGTAGCATTAACCCCAAAGATGGATGGTGTGATGGACCAATGGTGATATGACCAGTGAATGAAACAACCCAACCCGACTCGGATGCGGAGAGAAAGTGTCATGTTCAAGAGCGACTTGCTACCAATAAAGTTTCTTCAAGTTTTCTTCCCAATTTTCCTCAGTCATTGCTGACCAGTACCTCTTTATTTTTGTCAAGCTTGAGGAGGATAACATATGCTTTTTCTATAATTCGCCCTTCGGGCGAACCTGTTGCTATGTTTTAACGATCCTAGCGACAATGAAACTCGTTCTCGTCCATTTGGACAAGTTTGTCACTATTAGGTTTTAACGAGTTTACCGGCAAAGATAACTCGGTCCTTTTCAATTTTAGAGAGCCTGAAAGGGACGGAAAGGAAACTCCAATGATTCCTTTTCGTCATATAATCCCTTAAGTATGAAAAAGCGTAAAATAATACGAAAGGAATGAATTTTCGATATTTTTAACGAGCCAAACAAGACAAGCACTCTATCTTTTTGTGTAATAATCCCTCAAGTCCAAAAAGATTAAAATATAGAGGAGGGATAGCACTTCCGATGACTTTAACGAGCCGGAGATTCTAATCGCTCAGCAATCTTTTCATATTTTACGAGTCAGTTGAAAAGAGCTTAAAGGAGACTCGCTTTCCAAGGAACGGGTGATGATTTTGGGTAGTGGCTGATTCCAGGTAAGGTTTGGAATTTTCCAATCACGACAGTGTCACAAGGATGGCTAACAGAATCAATCTTCGTAGATGTTCCTCGAAAGGGGTAAACAATCAAATGGAGGCGAATGATCAGCTAAAACAGAGTGGAGGTGATGATGAGAACATGACCAAGGCTCAAAATGTGATGATAATGCATTCACAATTGTTATTTACCGTATCGGTTCATTTTTTAATGAGCTTAAAATCTGGGGGAAACATTTTCTCATTGCTTATGTTTATTTTAACGAGCTTGAATTTCGCGTTCAAACTGCTCGTGCCAATCATATAATAAGGATATCTCATCTAAGATGCCATTTTTTATGGAGCTTACACCTTTTAAAGCTTTTCCCTGGATCCTTTCTTTATGCAAGCTAGGAAATGACCAATCCTACGAGTTTAAAGGGTTAGAGGACCTACAAGTTTAAAAAATAAATGGTTGCTCTTCGCTTGCATGCAAAACGGTTTGCATGCCCCCAGGTATAATGAAAATTTTCCAGGTTACCATATAGAAGCTCTTACTTTTGCAAGATAGTTTCCATCCACGTTGCAGATAGAAACACTTCCTGGCTTAGTCCATCTGGACCAGGGTGGTTCTAAATCCCAACCTCCTAACCTTTATGAGAGAATCTTATTCTGGTCTAACTCCCTTTTCCTATTAGGACGAGTGTCAAACCAGTCATCTTCCTCCACGGAAACCTACTTTATACCTAGAGTTTCCATACCGAAGCAGGCCAGGGTGCATGCCCCCTGGGTTTCAGTCATATCCTCCTGAATCACTCGCGTTCATCAGGTGGATGGACTGGAGATCGATGAGACATTCCTTGCATGAAAAGACCATTTAGGGATGGAATTTGAATATTTGCTATGTGTGAACTGGGGAATGACAGCTGGTCTACGAGCTTGACCACTCTGGCTTCATGTGGAAAACACATTACTCTAAAGAGTGAGGAGACAACGGCTCCCATGCAATAAATATAGTCACGCCCAAGGAGTAGATTATAATCTAGGGGTCCTTGGACTACCATCACATTCATGTGAACGGTTTTCCTTCTAAAAGTAATGGGCACATCGGGAAGGATCCCTAACGGTCAACTCGTTCCTTTGTCAAAGCCTGTCAGATTTCTCATTTCACGCAGAAGCGATGGCGAACCAAGCGTTTTCCAAGCAGTTGAGGAAAGGATACTCACAGAAGCCCCTTCATCTATGATGGTACCAACCATGACCATTCTGTAAGCTTGTAGAATGATTTAGAATGGTAAACTAGCTGGTAAACGGGGTCTACCTAGTAGATTCCAATCGAAGGAAATGACTAGGTTGCTTGGAGGTGGGACCGAATAGAAGGTCGGATATGACTCTGATGAACTTCCTTCCTGTGGTAAAGGAATGGGTAAACTACCCCCAAGTTCATCGGAGTCTGTGTTTATGAAAAGAATTTGAATGGTGTCATTCTCTTTCTCTTCAGTGACGGTATCATTCGAAGATGATCCCTCTGAAGGAAAAACCGGGTCAACTGCCGCCTCGACCTTTTGAATTTCATTAGGTATGGATTCAGAGGGTTCATTTTCAATGATAGACGCTTCGACCGACCACAACAGCATGACAGTCGGATTTTCAACCAGTGGTGGACTCGGCAAGAGTTTCTTATATCCAGGAGGGAACCGTAGCGGTGAAGCAGGACGGTCATCCACAACTCTTTTGGCTTCGTCTAGGAAGGGACAACGGTGGACAGCGTGATTTCCTTCACACAGTTTACAAGGAAATTTGCGCTTCCTTTTTTGTCCAGATACTTCACTTTCACTGGTTGACGGTGTACTTTCAACATGATCGTCAGATGTTGACGACACCAGATTGTGAAAACAAGGAGACCAGTCCTTTAAGATCCGAGGGATGTAAGGACAATATCGATGATACTAATCTCCTTTGCAAATGACACATGGAGATTTAGGTTTAGACGGTGCAGTGTGAGGATTTTTTCTAGATGACACATGGTTGCCCCCTTTTGCTTTTGGCTCCTTCTTCTTCTTTTCCTTTTTCTCTTTCCACTTCTTCTTCTTCTCAATTACTTGATCTTTAGCTTTACCAGCTTCATCAAGCGAAGAGGAAGGAGGAGAGGGAGAAACGGATGAAGCGGAAGGTTGGGGGGTAACTTTAATATCACCTAGTTGCTGACTTGACTGTTCAGGAATTATGGTATTCTGAACGACAGAGGTAGAGAAGATCCATACGAGCAAACCAATCGTAAACCCTGGAAGTGACAATGTGGCCATATGGGGTGCACCAACATCTCCCAAAGAGGAGAAAGGACTAGGATTTCCTCCAAGGGGAAATCCTTGGTTGGTAGACTCCATTTTTCTCAACCTAAAGACCAACGAGGGAACTAGTGATGTTATTCCGATTAAAATAAATTTTAGACGCTTTGACACAACTTGTTTTTTCAATTTTTAAGAGTTGAGAAAAAACAAAATATGACTCTAGTCGCCTTCGATTTTTAATGAGCCTGAAGTGACAAGTTCTCAGATGGACCTTTTCCTTTAAGGAGTTTGAAAAGGAACGAAAGAGACTTCTCTGGAAATATAGGCAGAGGGATTACCAAGCCAATCACAAAACTGCAGAATACTTTTTACGGTACGACAGTCAATCTTCCTGAATGTTGCGTTCAGTGCACTGCGATCGATAGGGCGGCAGACATGGCTTCCTAAGGATAAAGGATATAGCCTATTGTGGTCTCCCAATATATACTCAACGGTACGTGGGAGCACAAGTCCGTACTGGCACTTGTCATCTCAAAATGGAGGAATCACCCAACCAACAATGAAAAAAACAGTTACCAGGTTTTACGATACTGGAATACGTCTCTAGCCTAGACTTCTAGATGTTGTGCGTTAGGTTCCAAAGCATTTTTAGATTCATTAAATTTATTTTATAGTTGATCTTTTTAAAAAAAATTCCTTTTAGGTTCACCGCGTGATGTGTATACAATTCCTAAAATGCAGTCTAAGATATTAAACAAATGTTTAATCTTCTTTTGGCAATGAAAATCCTAGCTACTAAGGAAAGAGAACTGCGGGTCTATCAACAAAGAGCACAGAGCACACACTAAATGCATTGTCCTAAATCAAACCAAGCAGTCTAAATGTAAATGCACATGCATGTATTTTTTTTCAACCTTCTTAACGTATGAATGACAAGACGAACGTTAAGTGCAAATTTGAATTATTTTCCAAAGCGACAATACTAACAAATTTCTTTTTCAAAATGAAATGAAGATAAGGGAGACACTTTGCAATTTTGAAATGAAAATTGTTTTCAACACTTGAAAAAATACTAACTCAAATCACATACAAGAGTAACCGTACAATCGACTATCAAGAACAATGGGATTCTCTTCTATGACTGAAAACAACACTTGCGACACTTTCAGATCATGGAACGATAGTCTGATTACGCTACTTCGTTGTAAAAGAGAACTGGAAATGGTGCATAATACATAAAAACACTTACAGTTATTTGCACAATGGAGGTGGAATGATGGAGGAGAAGAGGGTTTCCACAGAGATATACTGACGACAGACAGCAAAACTCCTTAATAGACCTGAAAAGAGTGAAGAAAAACCAAAGTCTGAAGGTAAAATTAACCTTCCCTGACCATCGTACTTGTCACACAGGGAATCCAGTACACAGCGCACCTACTGCACACGGGAAGTGAGATGCATACAGACTGCCTTGAAGGGAGGGTGCGATGGTACCAGTGCGAGACTTTTATCTAGTCTTTGATCACAATTTGCAGTTCAGTTCAGGGATTTAGGCCCAGTAAGTGATGTTCAGTAAATATAAATCACAAGGGTTGATCTAAGGAGGTTACTAGAGCCACCACTTAGGGCAATTAGAGTGTTTGCAGATCGATTGTTCAATTTATAAACAAAACCCAGAGATAGACTGAAGCATCATTGATCTACTTTGCAATTGCATAGCAAATGCAATTCGAAGGCTATTTGGCTTGACTTCAGGTTCCTTCTGTAAGTTTATAAGACAAACAAAAATAGACTAACAAACAATCTATTCGTTCCCCAGTGGAGTCGCCATTTTGTTACCAGAATAGTGTCCACTTAGCACTATTATTCCCACTAGGACTGGTAGCTATCTTAGAAACAAACAAGTTAAAACTACTTTCATTTTCCTTTATGAAAAATAGACAAGAGGGGAAGAGAGGACACCAACCTTTGTCTTGCGCTTGGTTCCTTGCTCGGTTCCTCTCCTTCTCGATAGATCCTTGCCGCTCCTTCTTTGTCTACACAGCTTCAGAGAGCACCTGTGGAATCAAAGAAGCATAATACTATCGAAGAACAGAGATCTATATTCATAAACAACACAGGACTAGATATGTATTAACACACAAATGCATATACAATCAAACATACACGAATGTGGAGGAAAACTTGAATAGCTTTATTAATATCAAGAATAGCAAGAGGATTACAACCAATTGTTCTGACCCAGCATCATCCTCTAGCAAGAAATCTCTTCTTCACCTCAAGTAAAGCTTAAATCACCCAACACTATGATGTTACACCAAAAAACCAATAGCACTTCTCTACAAGATACAAGATTCCAGCCTCAGGATCTCTGTGATGAGGGATCCATATATAGATGATTGTAGGGGGGTGAGTCAGCTTTTTGGATTTTGATTAGTGTCCTCTCTCTGATAATTCTTGATTCCACTTGGAGATTGATGATCTCTTACTCATCCCTGGTTGAAATCAAGGAGGCAAGTGTCAGACGAGAAGTTTTTGGAAGATTCTATGATCTTCCACCTCGCAAACTGTCTCTGCCATTTGTCCATCGCACCCTACAGAGGGGCCATCCAGTATGCATCGCACACTTTACATTGGGAAGGTGATATGTATCACACCCTCTGCACTGGGCATTCAGTATGGTCCAGTTTTGACCATTTCTGAGCAGTTTTCTGTGGAGAACTTTTGGGAGATGATGTAATTAGCTGACCCTATTCCTTTAGGTAGTGAAGCAACACTTTTAGGGACTTAGGAGCCCTCAGTTGATGGACATTTGTGATTGGGGTTGTAGTGCCCAAAAATGTCTATAACACCAACCAGATCTTATATTTGTTCCAGAGGTTAATGACAAACAACTAGGAGGAATACCACCTTTGTACATTAGCCTTAGCATCCATGACAAAATTCTCCACAATGCAATGTTGGATTCTGGGGCCTCCCATAACTTAATGCCCAAATCCGTAATGGAGAAATTTAACCTAGACATTACAAGGCCTCACAAGGGCTTATTTTCATTTGACTCAAGTCAAGTAAAGTGTCTAGGGTTGATTAAAGACCTGAGTGTTACCTTAGTTCAATATCCTGCCAAGAGCATCCTTCTGGATATTGTGGTCGCTGACATCCCACTGAAGTATGGCATGTTGTTATCCAGATCATGGGCCAAACTTCAGGGATCTTTACAACTTGATATGTCATATGCAACAATTTATGTTTTTGGACAACCCAAGAAGTTGTACCAAGAAACTTTAATGAAACACATGGTAAGTAGCCGGAATCGACCTCAAAACTTTCCTATCTACTCTATACATTCAAAAATTGATTCTTTTATTATGTATAATTCTGACCAGACATAAGAAACTCTTTTAGACAGTGTTGATACAGAACCAAAAGAAATTGCAGTTTCAAGACAAGAGGAAACTGTCCAAGCTTTAGAACTTTCCACTAAACAAGGTAGTCAAAATGAGGAAAAATTAGTGGAAACAAATGATGTGAATTATGAACATGAGATTTTGTGGCATCTTGAGTTTGATGGGTCAGTCAATAAGTTTGGAGAAGGAGCATGATTTTGGATATCAATCTGGAGAATTATCACTCAGAAGGCCATGCATATAGACTAAATTTTAAATGTATTAACAATATGGCCGAGTATGAAGCACTAACTTTAGGTCTTAAATTAGTTAGGAATATAGGAGGTATAAGATTTTCTGTCATAGGAGACTCTGAAATAGTTATAAAACAAATTAATTTTGTACATATGACAAAATACCCTAGATTAAGTTGTTACAGAGGAACCATTGTAGAAATACTAAACACTTTCTTAGAAACCAAGGTTATTGTAATTCCTAGAAAACATAATATGCAGGCTCATAGTTTAGCAATGTTTGCCAGCACCTGTAAGTTACTCTTTCAACCTAACCATCAGTACACTACTAAAGTTAGGCATAGACCTACAATTCCAAATAATTTGAATAACTAGAAAATATTTGTTGATGACAAGCAGATAAACAACTTTTTAATCTCAGAAGAAGAATTTGTAAATAGCAATATAGATATTGACACATCAATAGATCCTAACACTAAAGATAAAATAGAAGTAAATGAGATAGAAGGTGAAGAGATAGATAGATTTCATCCCACTAAATTTACAAAATCATATGTAGAAAACCTAGAGCAAGTTGAGATTGATGAAATAATTAATGAAGACACTGAAGTAATCAACCTCAAAGACAATTTCTTACCTAAGGGATTCACCCCTTTGGAATACTTGTTTGATTCAAATGATGTTCCTAGGAAGCCTAAAATGGAACCTTTAAAATCTGATATAGAGGAGTGTAATATATTCACTAATGAAAATCCAAAATTGATCAACTTTTCTAAATCATTACCTCCCGCTAAAAGAGCAAAATACATTGAATTACTAAAAGAATTTTAGGATGTCTTTTCTTGGAGTTATGAGGACCTCAAGTCTTATGACACTAGCATCATACAACACATAATCCCTTAAAAGAAAATCAAAAACCTTTCAGAAAAAAACATAGAATCATTAATCTTGTCCTATTACCTTCAATTCAAAAGGAAATCTAGAGAATGTATGATGCTAAGATAATTGCACCAATCAGACTTTTTTATTGGATTTCAAACTTGGTGCCAACTAGGAAGAAAACAGGAAAGATCAGACTCTGTGTGGACCTTAGGAACCTCAAAAAAGTATCGCTTAAATACAATTACCCTCTCCGTAAAATGGATCATATTTTGCAAAGGGTAGTTGGATCAACCAGAATCTCATTATTGGATGGGTTTTCTGGTTACAATCAAATCTCAGTTCATCCTGATGACCAAGCCAAGGCTGCCTTCACTACACCTTGGGGCACATTCATGTATGTGAAAATGCCTTTTGGACTAATGAATGTAGGAGCCACTTTCCAAAGAGCTATGGATATAGCCTTTGCCAAAGAAATTCATGATTTCCTAGTGACATACCTAGATGACATTACCATGTTTTCAAAATCTGATAATCAACATTTGGATCATCTAAGGAAGGTTTTTATTAAATGTAGGAAATATGGAATTTCTTTAAACCCCAAGAAGTCTTTGTTTGGGTTAGAAGAAGGAAAGTTACTAGGTCATATAATTTCAAAAGATGGTATCCGAATAGACCCTACAAGAATAGAAGCATCTTACAGATACAACATCCAAGGAACACTAAGGAATTACAAGCTTTCTTAGGGAAAATTAACTTTATTAGAAGATTTATTTCTAATCTAGCAGAATTAATTAGACCACTGAAAAATATGTTGAAAAAAGAGTCGACCATAAAATGGATTGTTGAGGCTAAGAAATCCTTTGAAGTCATTAAACTAGCTTTAACTAGAACACAAGTTTTGATCAGTCCAAAATTTGACAGAGGTTTCATCTTATTTTCCTTTGCTTCTGAGCATACAATTGCTGCAGTTTTACTGCAGAAAAATGACCAGGGCTATGAACAACCTATTGCTTTCTTTAGCAAAGCCCTGAGAGATGCCCCCTTAAAGCATAACATAATGGAAAAACATGCCTTTTCTTTGGTCAAAGCTATCAAGGATTTTAGGGTGTAAAATTTATATTCTCATATAGTATCCTATGTTCCTAATTCAGTCATCAAAGACATCATAACTCAGGGTGGTCTAGATGGAAAGAGGGGAAAATGGATTGCTACTATTCTAGAATATGACATAGAAACCAAACCAACTAAGTTAATCAAGGGCCAAGCTTTAGCCAAGCTCATGGCTAAATCAAACTGTCAGGCCTTGGATATAAACTTTATTGCACAAATAGATAATGAAGAGGAGATGGCAACTCCACCAATCAGCCAGACCTTTATTGAATCACCATGGTATGTTGATATCATTTATGTTTTATTGAATTTACAAGCTCCTCCTGAATTATCTAAGACGAAAAGAATATTTTTAAAGATGAAATCCTTAAAATTTTGTATATTAGACAATTCTTTGTTTTGGAGAAATCATGAAGGTATTCTTCTCAACTATTTATTAAAAGATGAATTTGACCAAGTAATACAAGAATTTCATGCAGGTGACTGTGGAGGACAACTTTTCTAGAAAGCCACTGCTGATAATATTCTTATAGTTGGTTTCTACTGGCCTACCTTGTTTTTCGATGTAAAGAAATATGTGACATCTTGCCTCATATGTCAAATTTTTTAGGGAAAGAAAAAGCTTCTACCTTTACCCCTCAATCCAATCTCTGCTAAAACACATTTTCAACAATGGGGTTTAGACTTCATTGGTGAACTTCACCCACCTTCTTCTGCCCAACACAAATGGATCCTCTCTGCCATAGACTATTTCACAAAATGTATAAAGGCCATACCTTCAAGGCAAGCCACTGACACTGTTATCATAACCTTCCTTGAAACCAACATTCTATCAAGATTTGGATGTCCAACTAAGCTCATTACTGATAACGCAACAACCTTTAAATCCAAAAGAATGATATATTTCTGCAACAAGTATCATATAACCCTGGGTCATTCCATAACCTATTATCCTCAAGGAAATGGACTGGCAGAATCCTCAAACAAAATTCTCGTGAACATCATTAAAAATTTGTTAGAGGATACTAAGAAAACATGGAAAAAAAAGCTAGTCAATGCCTTATGGGCAGAAAGAGTAACCACTAAGAAATCAATTGGTACCTCTCCCTACCAACTAGTGTATGGGATGGAAGTTGTTTTTCCATCCTCCTTGGGAACACTAGTGATGAAGCTTCTTCAAGAGTTGCAGGTTGGACCAAATAGTATCCAAAGAAGAATCAACCAAACAATACATCTTCAAAAAACTAGGGAGGAAGTACACATCAAATCTCAAGTGGTGCAGGAAAGGATTAAAAATATTTTCGATAAGAGAACCAAGGCTGAAGATTTCTACCTTGGTGACAAAGTCCTAAAATGGGATTCAAGGAGGGAAGATAAAGGTAAACATGGGAAATTCGATTTCCTATGGAAAGGCCCATATATCATTTATGCTTTCAGAGGCAATAATTCTTTCTTCTTAAGACAAACAGATGGCACAGAAGCAGAAGGTGGACTAGTGAATGGTCGAATGCTCAAACACTATTTTGAACCTAACTATTGATTTTTGCTTCCCATTGTACATATTTCATTTTTCTTCAAAAAGTTTAGATTGGATTGGATGGCGATGTTTGAAGTTGAAGCCCAAAGAGAATGCCCTAAGCTTTAAGGATTCACTATCATAAGTATCCATCATGCAAAGGCATAGAGGATAATTTTGCAACGTAACATCAATAGTAATTCAAAGGCCACTGATCTACAAAGTTCTTGACATTTCACCAGGAAATGCCATCCCCAAGTGGAACCACTGTTAGGTTCCTATAACAATAGGAGTCATGATTTTGAATGACTAAGGTTAAGCCTTGTAATATTGTACATACCTTTTCTTTCTGCAAATGTTTTCCATATTAAAAAATTAAAAAATGTAAAGAGGGTATGTCCTAAAAGAATAATCAAAGGACAAAAAGAACGAAAAGGTCAAAAAAATGAAATATATGAACCCCAAAAGACAAAAAGAGACCATGAAAGTGTGCAAATAAAAATGGCACTACTATTTAATTTTTATGCATAATAAATGATTGTGTGTAGCTTGTTACTTATGCCGCAACATGATAGTCAAAATGTTTAAACTTGGCTATTTCATGCTTTGAATTTTATGTTCATGGGTGAGAATAAATCTGACCAAGCAGTGTAATATTAGTAGATCATTAGATAGGTAGAGTGAATAAAAGGAGCTCATCAGTTTAATCTAAGCCCTTGGAGGATATAAGGTTAGAATTAAATAGTTTATTTATAAAGAAAGGAAAAAGATTGATAAGGGTTTGCTAGCCTAAATGCACTGAAATAAAGTGAAGAAAAAATGGTAGGATGAGTAAGTGGGTAAGTAGTAAAAAGGTTGCAAAAATATCATGTCATTTGGTACAAAAAGAATTTATGTCATTATTTCAAATGTATCATTTAAATATGTATAAGGGGTAAACAGAACAAAGGCAATGCTTCACAATTTGGTTTACCTAACATCCCCTCATTCATTTTAACCCCCATTAAACTCACTAACTCCCCTTCCATAATAAAAATATTAATACCTATAGTTTTTAAGTAAAAAAAGCTCGGAGCATTTCTCTAACTTCTGGTGGGACCGGACCCTCGACTTGATGACTTAAGCAGAAAATGTGTTAAATTCCCTCATAATTCATTCTTCCCCCTCACAAAACCCTTCTTCCTAAGGTTAAGTTCTCTTGCCTAAGAAAACCCCTTTATAAACATGCTTTATGTACAAAAACCCACCAAATATATTTATCCTAAGTACTAGGTATATGGAAAAACACATAACATTTCATGTACCTAAATGCAATACCCCTTTTGCTCATTTCACTTCATATTAACTTTTTAATTAAATATATAAAAATCTTGATAAACCCATGACCCCGTATATATTTAATTCCCTTATATAAATTAACCCCACCCCTTAGTTTACCTATAAACTATATTACTACCCCTTATCTCGAAAAAAACATTAAAAACCCACCATTAATCCCTAATCCCTCATTAAAGTGTGGCCCGATCCCCTAAACCTGGATTAGTACTTGAACTAATCCTGAAACCACTGCAGTTAAATCCCCTGGCCCCCCATTAAATCCCATCACTCATCCCCGTGGAACTCCCATCTCCCAATCACCGTTAATTGTCCCCCCTCCACATCCAATGCCTCACAAGCATATCGGGCCAGCCCGACGTCTGCCCTTTACCACCCGATAAGGCAGTTTTCCCCCTAGCCCCCGACGCTACATGTCAAGTGCTGAATGGAATCAGGAAACCCCTCCCAAATACCACCCGCAACACAAAAGAGGTGGGATGGACCCCCTTTTCAACAAAAAACTATCATTGTTCATCAATTAGTGAAACCCGCCAAAATTAACTATTTTTTCTATAAAAGTCGGTTTACTCCTCTTTTCACTCTTTTCGTGCATTTTGCCTTTGGGAACTCAGAAAGTCATTGTGACCCCTGCAAACAACTAAATTTCTCAAAAACCTATGCCATTTCTCCACAGACGCCACAGATAGTCTAGCTCATTCATCAATCTATACTAGTACCGTACGAACCTCTGTAGTCGTCTTCAACCACCATTTACAGTCAATTCTACCCAATTCCAGGTATTTAACCATGGAATTCCAACTCCATTATCAAATTCAAAGTCAATTCACCCTGGAGACACTATTATTTAAGTAAAAAAGATCAAATTTACTTAAATTTTAACACTGTGAGCCATAAACAACTGCAGAACCTCCATTTCCCTAAAAACTCTTAACTACCCCTCACACTCAAATCCACAGGAACTGAGTATGGCTGCCCCAATTGCTATGGATGTAAGGCCAATCACTACACCTCATTTAGACCTATACCACCTTCCTTTGGCAGATAAAGATTTTTGAATAAAAGATACCACTGTCCTAGAACCCCTACTCAAAGTACATTTCCAAAGTAGGGACAAGTTCCTGAACCATGCTGATGAAATTGGGCTTTGGGAGTCAAATTTTCCGAAGTACTAGTTCACCCAAGTCCACATTTTTCCTAAAATTGTGCATATGTGCTATGCTTTCTACATCCTCAGTCACAGAACTGTCATGTCTCATGACCACAAGGTCCTTTTCACCATCATTTCTGAGTCTATAAATGAAATGTTGCAGCTCCAACCAAGACCAAGCCTAACCTCACTCTCAATTGGAGACTTGTTGGACTTGTATCCCAAACTGAGCTATACAAAGTTGGCCCAACTATTCCAAACCTTCATTAGAGAAGAGAAGCACATCCCTAAGGACTCCCCTCCATATGTATCAGTCATTTTCTCTCCATTTTCTCTCTTCTGTTTTGGGGTACTCCACCAATGAGTACATTGATGAAATAATCCTTGCCTTCATTTCCATCTACACTCCAGGGCAGCCTCCTGCTATCATTTATGACTATGCCCAATTTATAGCTGATAGGATGCATGAGAAATTCCTTAGAATGAACAATGAAAGGGTTTTTAAGTACTCCTCAGTTTTATACCATATGTTCTTATATTATCAATCAAAGAAGTTATTATTCACCCTTCAAAAGCTTGACACCAAGGGTCAGCCCAGGTCAGTCATTTTTTGGACCCCATTGATCCACCAATACCAGTCTCCATACTCTTACTCTGATTTCATTTATTTATTTGTACATCCAGTCATGGAAATGTTTACTGGGAACCCTCCTCATAGAATTAGTCCAGAAATAAAGAGAGTCATTCAATTGTCTAAGCATACCAAAGTTGGTGACTGGTACCTTTACTAGAACCATACAGAAATAAGGATTTACAGTTGCATGTTGGCACCATACAAGATACCAAGATAGCTCCGAATGAGGTTGTTTACATTAGAATACTATAGGCAAATTATCAATGCAGATGAAGTAAAATTCGTCAATCCCAAGAAGAAGGCCAATATCAAAATAAAAGACCAACTAGACCCCTTCATATGCAACTCTAGAGAGGTTGGCAAAGAGGCAGATTGGATATTACCGAATATGAAGTTCCAAAGAAGTTTTGTATGGAGATATGATCCTTTGGAATTCATCACAAAGAAGAGACAAAAGGTCAAGCTAGGACCTTTCATCCACCATCCCATACCCAAAATAGAAGCTTATGAAAATCAGACATAATGGGTGGAGGGTTCCCTAGTAGACCAAGACAGCACCAGAGTAGACGTAGAGAATTCTCTAATTGATTTAGAAAAGCATTTTGATGACAGCTCTTTTCTGCAAGTACCAGAAGGACGAGAAAGAACCATGAGCACCCCTACAGTCATGCAGACTCCTCAGAATGAGGAGAAGATCCCAAAAAGAAACATAGAAGGGGCTTCCACTTTAGGAATGGCCACCTCTGATTTACAGCAGGAGTCAAACAAGAGGCAAAGGCTAAATCCAGCCTCTGAGCAAGAGCATACTGAAGACTCTGCTGAGGTCACAAATACAGGAGCAGAAAGAAGTAGGCCTGCCACTCCATCTGGAGGCATGCAAGAGCCTTCTACATCACAAACTCAAATGTTCGAAAGGCAGCTCAGTGCTGAAGTATCTTCCTTCAGAATACCTACTGACAAAGACCAAGATATCAAGGAAATATATAAAGAAATCAAAGCTAGAAATGAGAGGCTTAAGACCCAAACATATGCTCAGTACCTGAAGCTCACTCCTACCAATGAAACAAGGTTAATGTCAGCCTTTGACATTAAAGAGGGGAAGTTGCAGATGACCTTTGTGAAGCCTACAGCCCAGCAGCCAAATACAGCATCAGATTTCAAAAGGGTAGATTTCGAAGTGTTGGCAAGGAATATTCATCCCATATACCAAATTGAACTACACAAACAGCCTAGAGAGATGATATACTCCACCCTGACAGGTAAAGCCATAGCTACCCATCAGCCACAGAACTCTTTGAACAACATCTCAACTCAATTCCAATTAGAAAAGGCCTCCTCACAGGCCAGGGATACCAGGATTAAGTCCTTAGAGGACTTCATGATTGAATTGGGACATGATCCCAAGGATATAAAAGCTACAGATAAGCTTATTAAGAAGAAAAATGATGATATTGTTGCACTTAAGAGGTAATTGAAAATACCCTAGCTTTAACATCCTTAGACTCTAGAAGTCATAGAAAATCAAACCAAAGATGAGGAGTTGATGGACTTGGTCCTGAAGCTGAATGATCAACTGAAAGAGACTAAAAAGGAATTGGATGCTTTGATCCAATTAAAACAAGCAGATGTGACCACTTCTTCAACAAATTTTATCCCCACAATCTCCACGGCAGTGCCATCTAAACTAGCAGCATCTTTGGCACCTACTGCTCCACTTGCAACAGCCTTTCCTACAACAACAGAGTCTACATCAGCAGCAAGTGCAACAAGAGAGAAAGCAACAGAACTAGTCAATGCCATGGAAGATATGTCTATCCAGGCTACTAAAATGAACAGTTTAAAAGAAAAGGTTGCAAGTTTGGAAAGAGACTGCAAACTTGCCCAACTGAAGCAAAAAGAAGAAGCACAAAAAGCACAAGGAATGGGTGAGAGAATCAAAATCCTAGAGAAGGATTTAACACTAGAGAAACCACTCGGACAAACCAAATAAATGCTATGGGCCAATATCATTGACTCTGTCAAGGATATTTGGCCATCAGTCCAAGTAATTTTTGAACAAACAGAGCTGGTAACGATAGCCACAGAAGCTATCCAAAAAGTGAAGGAGGAATTGGGAGATAAGCCAGAGGATGCAAATAGACTCATCCACTTCCTCAACAGCAAGAATAGATATGAGCTCCATGAGCTAAATATAGAAGATAGGATTGCTACCATTTTAGAAATAAGGAAGGTCCTTTCCAAAAGGAACCTTATGCTTAATTTGGAAGAAAAGTGCCACAATATGCAGGTAGCCATTGATAGGTTCATGGCGAAATTCTAGATTCTGAGGGAGAAAGGTCTGCCTAGTCCTATGGCGCCAATGAGAAGCTCATGACACAGTTGAACTATGGTGATAGACTCAAAAAATTGGCTAAGGAACAAGCCAATTCTTCATCCATAAAACCCTTGCCAAGAGACAAAGTGTTATATGACACATTTGAGAACTTGTTCTTCCTTGAGCATGAGGTAAAACATTTGTTCCTGACCAAGCCCAATTTTGCAAAGTATACTGAAGTTGATGAAATCTACAGAAGAATGGTGAATGTGAAATTATGAGATGTAGAATGGTGGGAGAAAATGATAGATTTATTGTGATAAATTTACAACAGAAAGTTACTACACAGTAAAAATCAAGGAAACCAGGTAAAACAAGTGAAAACAGGGCAACAATGTCAAAGGGTAATAGAGTTAAAGAGTATCAGTTAAAAGGTAAAAGTTAAGAAGACTCAAGCGTGAAACTCTACAACAACAAGCCAACATAAAGGGCTACACTTCAACAAAAAAGGCCAGCAAAACCATAATAAAAGGGACAGGATGAAATAGTTCATTAGTTGTCTCTATCTTCTTGCAAGAAGATATGTGCTTTTCCTACATTAAATCTCAAGTTGTTTTGAGATATTCTATAATGATTTTTTTGTATAAATACTTTACAATTCGAAGTATGTAGTGTGGATTCTTAGACATTTCTTATAGTTTTCCTTATCAAAGGTTGTAAGCTATTGTATCACTGTTCGACCAGCAAGCTGGATTATTGAATAAAGCAAAGACATTTCACTTGATTCATGTGTAGTGCGAAATATAGACAAGTATCTTCTTTTGTGTTGTCGCTTTTCTCTAAAAAAGTTTCGATAATCTTAAATGTATCTGAAATCTAAATGCTATAATATAGAATGATATCTTAGAACTTGCTTCACTACACTCTATTTTGACTATTATGCAATTTTTATGTTTTCTACTAAATTATCTTAGTTAAGGAATTCTTGATTGCTGCTTAATTCAAGTAGTTTCCCTCTGGTCTATAATAAAGGATTCTTAACTAACTTTTGCTCATGATCATCCTATGTTCCTCCTTTTAATCCCGGTTTGAGGATTTTTAAGTGCTCTCTCACCCTAGTTAAGATCATTTCACCTATTTGACCTAAAAATTTGTGCTTCACTCTACTCGCTTGCCCATTGAACACTCCCTTTAAAGATTTAATCCCAATTTTGCTGCCCTTCTTTGACTCCATAGCCCAATAACCAGAGACATCACTCTATCCATATGTGTAAGGATTCCACCGTCCAACCTCCAAAACAAAACCAAAACCCCAATGAACATTAAGAACTAGCCTAAAATCCCAGCAAACAAAGCTAAAACATATAGAGAGAGCCTTCTCTGAATCATAGGTTGGCTAGAGCCTATACTTAAATGATTGGTTTATAGTTACCTCAGTCTTTTCCTTCTTCTAATAACTTCTAGAGAAAAATTCTGAGTGATAACAAATACCACTTATAATACACTATAACTAGTTACACCTATATTTTTTTATTAAGTATAATTATTCTCATGACACCCTCCTTATACCCTCCTTATATATTAAGAATTTGTCTTTGATCATTTACTTTGTAATCTTTTACATTGATATTTCTGCGAAAAGAAGTTGCACCTTTCGGATTTTTATCATTTTCATTTAAAAATCTCTTCCTCTAACATTATACTTTATTTACTATTTTAATTTAAACCTTACTGAATTCATTTATTTTAATTAAAGATAATACGAGTACGTCACTACATTATACACACTCTTAGACGCACTACTAAGTCTTCTTACTTCCTTTAGTATATGTGTTAAGTGTTTTAAAAGCACTTTAAGCATGTTAGGTCACCATGATTTTATTATACTTTTCTATATTATTTGTGTTACATATCTCACCATCATTTTATTGAACCTATAGTTAACTTGAGGGATAAAAATAATTGGTTATATCTCACTTCATATAATCTTTAATTTATATATGAGGGTGAAACCTATGTCCACGAGGTCACTTATCGTTCTATCAACACATATTATGACGATAGCATATATATCATGCCTTGGTTTTATTATTCTCTTGCATAATACATATCTATATGATCCTTATCATTATAAATATTTTACCTTGTGTTATAGTTGTATGAGTGTTTGAAATTGCTCCACTTGTATTGTCCACAAGTAGTCGTTGAATTGGGACTTAAAGGTTTGGTTTACATATTATCAAGCCACACTGGAATCCAATTCACGAATTCACACGTGTACCATAATTTTAAAGGCTATAATTTGGTTCTCCGGATAAATGGTTGTTGAGATGGTTTTAGGGTTATTCAATGTTGTAATGACTACTCATTCATTGGTTCTTCATATCACGTATTATTGAATTTTTGTCTATTAAGGTCATGCATAGGCTTTCATAATTGAAATCTTGGCCCTACGTAAGCTCTTAGTAAAATTTGAAGATGGGTTTTCTTATAAACTACCACCACAACCTTCTAAGCAAATATGCAGGCTCAACCATGAGTTCTTATGCGTAATAATTCTATTGTGATAAGCTTGGTTGAACATCTTTAGGCTTTTATATAATATATATATATATTTATATATTTATTTTTTTTTATTCTTCGGTAGGGTTTAAATTTCCAATTTATTGTTCAAAGGGTTTTTAAATTTTTCCAATTTTGGTTGAGTACGTAGAAACCACCTTTTAATGAGATGTTAATTTGTTTTGCAGAGGATTCAATGGAGTGTTTGGTTTATGAATTTATTTTAGGTAACTATTGTGCATTCCCTTTCCTTATTCTTCATTCGATATTCTATTTACTATTTTTATTGATAAATATTGATGTACTCTTTGTTTTCTTCTAAGTAAATACATCATAAAAACCATTTTGAATATTTTTCCTTTGAGGTCATGGATTGGGGCTCTTTTGCAACTTACATGACATTTGACTTTCTCTTATGGGTGAGATGTTCCTGAAACCATGGTTTACTTACCTACTTGTGCGTGAATCTATGTTTGAGGACCAGATGCCAGGGTTTTAAATCATTTATTTTCAGTTATTAAAATATTTTCCTAACATTACTTCATATTAGAAATTTTAAGGCGCCCCAGATTGGCTCATTGATTGAAAACCTCCATGAGACGGTCAATGGGTTGGAAAAAAAAAATTAAAAAAAAAAGATCCTAGGTGAAAACCTCCTTTGAGGTGCCTAGGCAAACCTACTAATTGAAAACCTCTTTGAGGCGGCTAGTAGGCCTAGAAATAATAATAATAATAATAATAAATACTTGCTCCATGTGTCTCTCTGATGAATGCATGTACTCTCCAACATCTGCAAGCAATAAAAACAAGTTGGTACCAAAAGGAAAGAAATGGTTAAGCATAGTCAAAAGAAGTTAAATTTTGATTGTCTCCTCCTTTGCTAAAATGCTCCAACAAGGACAAGGCCATGTCTATCCATCACCCTCATCTATCTCCACCATCCACCCATCATTCTCAAGCTTTTTCCATTCAATTTGCTTGTTGTCCTCAAAACTACATGAATGCTCTGTTTAATTGCAAGAAACAAAAATACATAGAGCATAAAATTATTTAGGCCATAACTTGAAAACCATACATCCATTTGCCAAGTTGTTTCATGGGGAGATGCATATGGATGATGGTAACATGATCAAGCAATTTAAGCAAATTCTACTACACAGTTTCCAAGAAATCGACCTCCATCACCTACAACCATTTTTGAATTTTCTCGATATTCATGCATCCATTTAAAAACAAAAATCATGGGGAAATGCATAGGGATGATGGAAACATGCCCAAGCAATTTCAGCAAATTCCAGTGCATAATTTCCAAGAAATTGGCCTCCATCACCTTCATCCATTTTTAGTTTTTCTTGGGATTCTTGCATCCATTGGCCAAGATTTTCTTATGGGGAGGTGCATAATGATTATGGAAACATGTTCAGAAAAATTCAAGTCAATCCATACTACCATTTGGGAGATATGGACAAAACAAATCTGCTACAAGAGGTTGTCGTCATTACTACACGATCTCTATAGGAAGTTCTGAATTACTACAAGATGTATATAGGAAGGATGAGAAGAAGCTACAAGAGGCAATATGATGGGGAAATGGGTCAGATATTCTTTAGGGAAGGTTGATATAAGTCCCCCAACACCTGCACATCAACATCAACTCAGCAGCAGCATGCATGTCTCTCCAACAACCATCAGGTAGGTACAGGTATGCAATATTCTTGACCTCTTCTCTTGAGCATATTATAGTTAAAAATTTGTTGTCAATGCATGATAAATGCGGTTTTATAAGCTAAGGATGGGTCAGTAGTCTCAGCTGGCTTCAACTAGTTAATTGCAGCTCACTCCTCCACTCATGCAATGTTGAAAAGTCAAATTATGAAGGGTGATGATTTCAAGGAATGAGGTCAGTAGTTAAAAGAAGAATGTTTTGCAAAGGCCAAGTCACCACAACATTTCAAGCCCTCCATCCACTTCATATTTACTATCTATCCATGATTCATCCATACCATCTCGTAATTTCAAGAACAAATGCTACACTTTGTCTCACCCTGAAAATTTCTTGAAAAAACAAACAAAGCATCCTCTCCATTTTCACAAACCTACATCATTTCTAACCATTCCCATGTAGTTTGAAGACTCTGAATAAAGAAGGAATGACTGCTATAGGAAGGCATAATGCTTCTACAAGAAGGAAGAAAGGAAAAAAAATTTCTAAACACCAAAAACAAAAGGGCAGTGCCTAAAAGAGACCTAATAAAAACAAAAAACTCCAAGGCCATTAGGCAATCATCTAGGTCACAAAAGAAAGGAAGAAGGCAAGCTAATGGTCTCAAGAAACAAAGATTTTTATTTGCACAAATATGTTTCTGGGCTTGTCCTTTCAGAACTTACAACCAAGATTCTTAATGCACAAGAGAGAGGCACTAGGGCCATGAATGAGGTGCAATGAGGTCACTAAGTTGCTCAAAAAATGAGCAACACTTTCAGTAGGGGGTATGATGAGCCTCTAAATTAGACATAAATTAAGGTCCATGCCTATAAATTAAGCATAAATTAAGGCTCATCTAACCATCCTTCAGCATATTAAACCTCTCTTTTTGCATTAGATAATGTATTTTTAACTTTAATATATTCATTAGTAAGGTTTATGAATAATTGCATATTTTTGCCTAATATTATTTATTTCTATGGAATATTATGAGAATATTGAGTAGATTATGAAGATTTGGAGGAAGAGATAATTTAGGGACTTGATCCCTACTATAGGAGGATCACTAGTAAATAATAAATCAACAATATATTATGGAATTATGACACATATTGTGGAACTCCAATGATTGAGAAAAAATTAAGAATGTGTTCCCTGCTATTTAATGCAAATTCCTAGTATTGGGAACCAGATCCACTAATCAAGGGATTTTGGTGGGGAAATCTTTCTCATTTCATGGGGAATGATTCCTAATCATTTTTTATAAGTACCAAGTCGAATTTTCCTCTAGGGATATATATTCATTCGTCTTATTGTGGAGAGAACTCATATTTTTGCAGCTCCATTGTATTTTCTTGCTGGGATGTAATTGTATTGATGAAAATAATGAAGATTGGTGTCATGTTTAGATTCTAAATCTTGTTATCCTCCATATGTCTCTAAGTTTCCTTGGGCTTGGCCATCCCAGGAGCCTCAGAGCCCTTTTCTATCATTTTTTTTCTTCTTTTCACTTCTTATTCACATGCATCTCTTATTCTTATTTCTTTCCATTTCTGCATTTAGTATTAATGATTTATTGTTGTACGATTGTGTTAAATGGTTGATGTAAGCTCTTTTTTTAGGATCGCAAACATCGTTTCATCCTTGAAAAATATTTGGAAGGTCATAGTAATCATTGAGCTACTTGGATTAGTCTTCTTATTCCTAAATCTAGATTTATGTAACTCCATTTTAGCAAAGAACGGTAGATTTCTGCTATTTTTTAGAGCATTCTAACGAGCTTCAATCGATTTGGTTCCGCTTTCATTAGATCACAAAAATGTTATATTTAATAACAAAATTCACCCCATTACATTTTCACTTGATTAGGTTAGGAATTTTATAGATTTACTAGCTCACTAGTTCTCGAATTTCTAATTTTTAAACTAGTAATTGTTCGTTATTTAATAAATATTTCCCATGTATAAATAAATTTGCAGATAGATGTAGACAATAGTGTTTGTTGTTGTAGGGAGACCTCACCTTGTTCCCCTGATTGAAACCTCATCCACCCATGTTGCCAAAATCTACTAAAATCTCAATCCGAATTCTTGTTTTATAAGAAAAAATTGTCATTTCCATTGAGCAAATCTACCCATATTGAAGCCCTTGCTTGAGTTCTAGGTAATGTACACCGCCTCCACGTCTTATTCTTCCATTATCCACCTTTCCCAAGCTCCATTCCACCTTCTAGACCACTTCCAAAGATTTTGACCCGCTTTTTGCAATAAAAAAGGGGATCTTGTGGACATCTTTTAGGAACTAGTACTTCTTGTAGGCATCCTATAGGAAAACTTGTAGTGGCATGTTTTGAGCCCGAATTGGGAAAAATCATCACTAGAAGCCAGGATTAGGCCCCTACTTGCCCTCCAAGCCATCTGAACCATTGTACTCCTTCTCCTCCACACCTGTCTCCCTTGCCAAAGAACCAAGCAAGATTAGCATTTACATTTTTCATGCAAAAAGATAAAAAGGGAAAAGTTATTTTATATTTTTTCATGCACAGCAATTAGCACTCTCTAGACCAAATTCCATGCTCGGCTATTTTAAATCATCACATGTGATAAATAGGGTTAAGTTAGGTTTCTTTTACATTTAGTTCATGATATTTATGCAATTAGAATATGTTTCTTTCCTTGTACTTTATTTCCTGCAATAGGTTAGGGATTCCATTTTAGTTCATTTTCTACAATTAGTTTAGTGTTTGATTTCAGTACATGCACTCCATTACATCATGACAGCAAAGGAATGACACATTGTATGTATCACATATAGTGTCGATACCTCTTAAGTTTTTATGAACCCTGGGTTAATAATTTAATGTTGGTGGCCTTGGGAGTTGCAGCATTCTTGTTGCAATACTGAGGCTCATCAGTCACGTATGTGACTCTTGTTCATAAATCCTTTGTATGTACTTTACTTTACTTCACATAGGTCACATATACTTTTCCAACTTCACCTTTTCATCTTTTCTCAACTTAAACCTGTGACAAGGTTTCCAATGCACTTCCTCATTTCTACAATACATGTACCAATATTCATGTCATTTGCAGCAATTATATAATCATCAAGGGAAGCATATCATATTATAACAAGGTTGACATCAAGGACATATTTAACATGCAGGTTTCCATCAAGGACAACATATTATCCATAATGCCAACACCTTCCTCTACAAATTTAGTTAAAATTTTCTTTATAAATTGTTTCAACAATTGCCCTCAGTTCCATTTTCCTATCTATTGCTTTCTATTTTTCTTTAAGTAACTCCACCCTTTTATTCAACCCAACTTCATTGTCTTTCAATGCCTGCAAAAATTATAAAGTAGTAACACTAATTTGCATATACAATTTAGTGACAATACTATCTTATAATTGATGTAAAGTATCTAAATTTAAATGGGACAAAATGTAATTAATGTGTTTCAAACATTTCACCTGTTTCGACACTGCTTCCACTGAACATTCTACTACCTTAAAATGGATTTGGAGCACCCATCGGTTTCTAGATGTGAAAATGGTATCCACTCATTCTTCCAAAATACATGGAACATTTTGAGCCTCTAGATGCTTGGTTGGCTTAAGCATAGTGAGTTGCATAGGCGCCCCTCTAGCGGCCTCTACCAACAACCTCAATTACTCTAGTTTATCAAGAGTGCATTGTTGAACCTATTTTTCCCTCCTCATAGTTGTTTATTTATGCTCGTCCACCCTACTCAATACCTCATTCGTCCTCTCATCAAATTTCTCAATCATCTATTTTATATCATCCCGGGACGTGAATGTCAGTTGACCAACCCGAGGGGCCTTTTGCTTCTTCCTAAAATAGGATGTCCCTCCCCAACGTTTGTTGTGGTAACTCTTTTTACTCTCGTACTTGTTGTAGCCGATGAGGTGCCTGATTGTTTGATTTCCTTCTCTTGGCCTTACTCTAAGTGACCCGTAATTGATGTAGATGTTCCACCTTGTGTCTTTTATTGTCCTTCCTGCTCAACAATACTTTCCAAATTCTCAACATGTTGGTCCTCTACTAACCATTGCTTCAAGCCATCCTCCAAGAGAGCGATTTGTGCATATATATATTCATCATTTAGCCAAACTTTTCATGTTTTCTATCATTTATACATATCCCACTTGGCGTAAACGTATAGATGATGCATATCATCCTTGAATCATGTGATTCTCTCATACCTCTGAATCACTTGTACAGAAATTTGTGGATCCTCACTAATGGCCTAACAAATCATCTTGTGATAAAAAAATAAAAGTAACATTAATGGAAATCTTCCATGTAGGAATTGTAGTGGCCTATGAATGTTATAATCACATGACATTAGTAGGGATTCACATTTATTTGATGGTTTGCAGGTCTGAAGGTGTCGCCCATTTACAAAGAGAAATTAGAATAAGTAGCCAAACATTATGAAATTTTGCACTTGAATCTTGCATAAATTTCTAATCCGCCACAAATTGATTTAGTAGCTATGTAGCCCAATTCATTATGACACCCTTCTCACACATACCTACTACCAGAATAATGCATGATGGCACCTCTTCCTTCCTACATTTCATGAGAAGGTTACAAGCCAATACTTGTGTAGAGAATCAAACAACTTGGTCATTTATATTGAAAACTAAAAAGCCTCATTTACCCCTTTTTGTACCATACTTTCTAAATAACTTCACTCCCATAGGCTTTGACTTATCCTTAAAGATATGTTCAGGATCCTCACCTGCATGGGAAACCCAATGATTTTATGGATTAGCTGCAGATTAATTTCAATGGCACCATCTAACCATAATTGACAACCCACATGCATGAAGTTTAACAGTAGCTTAATAACTACATTAATCTCATTATTGTGGTCAAAGTGATAAATTTCTGACAAATTCAAAATATCGGTTTTCTCTAACCCCAAGGCCCACTGTTGCGGATCAAGTATCATCATGTTGGGGATGATAGTATGATTACTCTACAAATACTCTTGTAACTCTAGAAACTTCTTTTTGTTTGAAATATCATGATCAACATGTCTTATTATCCATAAACTCTCCACCAAGTCTTTCTATCACAACACCCCCATTAAGGATTTCCTATATAACTATGGGATATTTCACATCCTTTTGTATATTAACCAATTAGGAATCAATTGGGAAAGGTGTGATATGGCTTTGACTCATTCCACACCCCTTAGGTTAGGACAATGGCCCAACAACTTTGGTGGCTACCCCTTCTCTTGTGACCTCAACTTCATCTTCTATGCTCTTAGGTTGTAATCAGACAAAGGGGTTCTCAAACTATGGCCTACGCATGGAATAACTTTTTGCGACCTTTCCCTTAAACCCATTTTACTCCTGCTTCCTAAAATCACCTGAATCACTCTTCAACCCTTCTCACAACTCAACACTTTGCCTCCTTCCTTTCGATCTAGATGTAGGCTTCCAACTTGTTACTAAAAAATTTAAAACTAACCTATGAAATATTACCCCTCATTACTATACCTTATCTAGTTTAGGCATGATATCCCTAGGTTTGCATGATCGAATCACTTTCCATCACTCTTGTAATAAATTTTCCTACCTAACTGCACAATTTGTCCTTGCAAATATCTTATCACGAGTTGATCCAGATAAATTCTAGTACCTCGATCTCATCAATTATTCCTCGGAAGTTAAGGAGGTGTCCCTTCACACTACCCTAACTTTATTTTTCCACTAACATGACCAAGGATGGCATTTATGACTATCCTTTATATTTGTGTGTGTGTTTGGACTCTAACTCAACTGTAACATGGTGTCCCCTGACACCACATGTTTCTACCTATGCAATGGATCTCGATGCAATGTGCCTTCATGCTCAGAACTTTCCCTTTTATCACATCACTAATTTTCTATTACATCCACTCTTGCAAATACCTTAATAGAGGATGTTGGCTTGAAATCGTTTCCCTCAAGTACTTGCATTTCTGCTTTCCCTGTGTTACAGAAGTCAAACTAGGATACTAGTCATCCACTCTATTCATTATCACACCACTTTCAATTTTTCTTGAAATAGTGTTCATTGGCTTGTATCCCAAGGTCAAAATTATTGAACAAGTCCCAACCCACTTCTTAGAACCAAGGATCTAGTTTTCTTCCATGTTTAAAATGTTCTCAAATAGGCTTTTATCATCTACACAACTAGGCAAGGCCTTGATACTAAAAATACTTTCATGTTTATGTATGTGATCATTGGATGAGTTTTTTACTTTAGTGTTCATCTATCGTACCACAAGAATCATAAGAATGATATGTGCACACCTCTTGGTAGAGACCTCATGCAACCAGTGCTTACAATATTCCAACCCTTCTTCAAAATCTGAAACATGAAAATTGATGATGTGCAAATCAACGCAGCATATGTGGTTGGGTTGACATAGTCTTCCATATTTGTAGTGATTGTAGATCTCCTCGACTACCTCTCCATCTATCTCTTCTCAAACAAGATCAACATACCAGTATCATTCACTTGAATCCAACATTGTAAACACCCAAAAATCCCTTAACTATAAAATCATCTTACTTTCCTTAAAATTAATGATCACTTGACTATCAAAGGCCCAATCAATTCCCAATAGAGTTGGATAAGTATCGGTATCATCAAAAATCTCAATAACTTCAAAATTATTCAGATTGGTAACCCCATTAATATGTACCTGCGCATTTAACACTCTACAAATAGGAAAAATTCTATATCGATTGTCCAATCAAAGTTGGTGATGAGGCTCATCATTGGGTAAAATATATGGACCTTAATACACATCCACACTTACTAAAATCAACTCTTCTCATAATTTTTTACATGTTTTAATTATATTTTTCTTAATGAGATGCGTAAAAGTAAGATGTTATGTCTAGTGGGCTAATATGCATTGATTACAGGTTTTTGGGAGAAATTATGGCTAATTAAGGTGCATGACCGTGAATGAGACAAGAAGGAGAGATTATAGTAGATGTATCTTCCTCATTAAATATTCACTCATTCGAAGATCCCTCAATCAAATCACACCATCTAGGAGTTGCAGGGAGCCAAGTCATTGTTACCGGGAATAGTGTCCACTCAGATGCTGCTATTCCCACTAAGACTGGTAGCAATCTTAGAAACAAACAAGTAAAGTCTACTTTCATTTTCCTTTATGAAAATAGATAAGAATGGAAAAAAGGAGACCAACCTTAGTCTTGCACTTGATTTCCTTGTTTGATTCCTCTCCTTCCTGATAGAGCTTTGCCGCTTCTTCCTCTTCTGCCCAGCTTCAAAGAGCACCTGTGGAATCACAGTAACATACTACTATCGAAGAAAAAAGATCTATATTCATAGATAACACAAGACCAGATATGTGTTAACCATACAAATGCATATATAAGCAAACATACAAGAATATGGAGAACTTGAATAGCTTTATTAAGATCAAGAATAGCAAGAGGATTACAACCATATGTTCTGACCCAGCATCATCCCCAGCAAGAAATCCATTCTTCACCTCAAGTAAAGCTTAGATCACCCAACACTATGAAGTTACACAGGAAAACCAACAACACTTCTCTACAAGATACAAGATTCCAGCTTCCGGATCTCTGTGATGAGGGATCCATATATAGGATATTGTAGGGGGGTGAGTCATCTTCTGGGGTCTTGATTAGTGTCCTCTCTCTGATAGTTCCTGATTCCACTTGGAGAATGATCATCTCTTACTCATCCCTAGTCAAAAACAGAGAGGCAAGTGTCAGAGGGGAAGCTTCTGGAAGATTCCATGATCTTCCACCTCGCAATTTGTCCCTGCCATTTTTCATTCTAGACCATCACACCCTACAGAGGGGCCATTTAGTATGCATCGCACCCTTTACACTGGGAAGGTGATATGCATCGTACCCTCTGCACTGGGTATTCAGTATGGTCTAGTTTTGACCATTTCTGAGCAGTTTTTAGTGGAGAAATTATGGGAGATGATGTAATCAGCTGACCTTGTTCCTTCAGGCAGTGAAGCAACACTTTTAGGGACTTAGGAGCCCTCAGTTTATGGACATTTATGATTGGGGTTGAAGTGCCCAAAAATTTCTATAACAGATGCCCCCTAAAGCATGAGGTCGTTAATCTTTTGATGTCGGGTGAAATACTTTACCATGAGGATCTGAAGTTTTTTCGAGATGGGAGGCGACCTATAATAAGATACAATACAATACATTATTTCAACAATATTTTTTCATGATCTAGCTGAGGCAGGCGTTCCCATGCTCAACTTTATAAATTCATTTTCATGTACATAGGACAGACAATCGTCTGTGTGGTAGACTGATGATTCATACTCATCATCCTTTGATTTGGATGATCATCTGTTCGGAAATGATGTACATTTGATTTCTTTATATTCTTGAATATATTACAGCCCAGATGGATGAAACTAGATCCGAGGTCTTCAAAAATCGTTCAATCTTCACTCGGAGTACAAGTCGATCCATGTGAAAAATGTTCTGGAGTCGAACATGGAAAGACATCGCCTGATTACCAGCCAATGATGTAAGCTGTTAACAAGCGTGAGAGGAATCACCAATAATCAAAATGACCCTAAAGGTACTACAATACAATTCACGTGGTGTGAAAAAGGATTTGGCGTCGAACACCATGCAAAATCTCTCAGTCGAAGGCCATTAATGTAAACCTATCGCCGAAAGTGAGAAACTTGCCATTGAGGCATGCAAGGTTCAAAGTACTGAAAGGGTTGTCCCTAGGTCAACTTCTTGGATAATGAACTGATGTCGACAAGAAGTGACCCGTCGTAGGAGGGCCTTAATGAATCCCACATCTACGACACAGAATGAAGAAAATGATTTTGGAGGTGAAAAAGATCTGACGATACAGGGTTCAGGGTGGAGGTCATGAAAGAATGAAGCATGAATGTATTACATTGGGTGAGACACTGGCGAATTGTCTGAATGACTTCTCTTGAACATATCAGCGACACTGATGATGGATTGGTAGCGTTAACCCCAAAGATGGATGGTGTGACAAACCAATGGTGATGACCAGTGAACAGAACAACCCAACCCGGCATGGATGCGGAAGGAAAGTGTCATGTTCAAGAGCGACTTGCTACCAATAAAGTTTCTTCAAGTTTTCTTCCCAATTTTCCCCAGTCATTGCTGACCAGTACCTCTTATTTTTGTCAAGCTTGAGGAGGATAACATATGCTTGTTCTATAATCCGCCCTTCAGGCAAACCTGTCGCTATATTTTA
>APFE030317462.1:3655-16510 GCA_000404065.3 Pinus taeda | reverse complement strand
TCATTTATCCAATTTAGTTGGATAATAGAAATGGCGCACAACAATGCTTCCACATCCTCATCCTTTCTTGAGAGTGCATCTGCCACCACATTTTGCTTCCCTTTTTTGTAGATGATTTCAAATCCATAACCCAACATCTTTGTGACCCACTTTTGTTGCTCTTCAGAGGATAATCTTTGTTCTAAAAAGTATTTAAGGCTATCATGATCCGTTTTTACCTTGAAGTGTCTTCCCATTAGGTAGGGTCGCCATTTCTTAAGTGCATGGAGTATTACCAACATTTCCTTCTCATAAGAAGCTTTGTGTAAAAACTTTCCCTTGATTGGATGACTTTCAAAAGCATTGGGTCTTTCATCTTGCATTAGAACAACAACAATTCCGTTTCCTGAAGCATCACATTCCACAATAAAGGTTTTTTTGAAGTCTGGTGTAGCTAAGACTGGTGCTTGGCACATTGCCTCTTTAGGATGTTTGAAGGCCTTTGTTGCTTCCGGAGTCCATGAAAATGCATCTTTCTTCAATAATGTTGTTAG
The DNA here is from genome assembly GCA_000404065.3 of Pinus taeda. Lineage (NCBI taxonomy): Eukaryota > Viridiplantae > Streptophyta > Pinopsida > Pinales > Pinaceae > Pinus > Pinus taeda. The sequence goes on along the minus strand of APFE030317462.1, from coordinate 15,977 downwards.
AGGTGCTGCTATTCTCCCATAATTCTTAACAAACTTGCGCTAATACCCTGTCAACTTGAGAAATCCTCACAGATGCTTTATGGATGTGGGGATTTTCCATTCCTTAATGGCTTTAATTTTGCTAGGGTCTACCTTAACTCCTTCATGAGATACAATATGACCAGATATTCCACCTCTTGTACTCCAAAGAAACATTTCGATCTTTTTGCATATAATTGTTCCTCCTCCAATAGTTGTAGCACCCTGTCAACATGTTCAACATGATCCTTCCAAGACTTGCTGTAGATTAGTATATCATCAAAAAATACTAACACAAATTTTCTAAGGAATGGTTTGAAAATGGAAAATTCATCAAACCTTGAAATGTTGAAGGTGCATTGGTAAGGCCAAAAGGCATGACCAAAAATTCATAATGACCCTCATGAGTTCTAAATGTTGTTTTCGGAATGTTTTCAGTCTTCATTCTGATTTGATGATATCCTGAACGAAGATCCAACTTGGTGAAGTAAATTGATCCATGCAATTCATCCAATAATTCATCAATGACAGGAATGGGAAAATTATCTTTAATAGTGAGCTTGCTGAGCTGCCTATAATCCAAACACATGCGCCATGATCCATCCTTCTTGCGCACCAATACTACTAGAGTATAGAAAGAACTTTCACTAGGTTGAATTATACCACCATCTAGCATTTTTGCAACCATACATTCAACTTCACTCTTTTGGGCATATGGATATTTGTACGACCTGATGTTTGGAGGAACACTTCCTGGAATCAAATGAATAGCATGATCATGATCACGAATAGGTGAGATATATTTGGGAATCTCAAATACCTTGGAATGATTTTCCAAGACTTTTTCGAGATCTGAAGAAATAAATGATTTCGATGTGGGAACCACTAGCAAACATAATTGTGAAATTACACCTCTTTGTTCATTATTTAGAAGCTTTGTCATACCATTAGAGCTGATTATCTTTCTCGGTTTCCCTGCAATGCCCCTCAATTCAACTTCCTTTTCTTCTGCACAAAATTTGATGAAAAGTTCTTGAAAATTAAAAGCTATTGTACCCAAGGATTGTAGCCATTGGACTCCTAATACAACATCAACACCACCCATTGGAATGGAAAGCATTGGGTTATTCAATATATATTTTCCCATGGATAGCTTGATATTATGGCACTTTCCAGAGAAATTTATGGTTCGTCCACTTGCAACCATCACTTGACACTCTAGTGTTGGATATAGGAAGCAACTAAATTCTTTTGCTATCTTACAATGAATAAAATTATGGGTACTTCCCGAATCAATCAACAATATTACCTTTTTCTTTTTGATAAGTCCTTCTATCTTGATAGTTTGAGGAGTGGTAATTCCAAACAATGCATTACAAGATATGGTAAGATTCATTTATTCTTTATCTAGGGTTTGTTCCTAGAGTATATCCTCCTCTTTTGACATTTCTTATTCCTTTTCTTCCTCCTCTTCACAAACTATGTAGAATAATTTCTTCTCAACACACTTATCACCTTTAGTGTATTTTCTATCACAACTATAACAAATCCCTTTTGCTCTTTTTTCTTCCAATTTTTGTGGTGTCAACCTTGTAGGTTTTGGAAGGCTAGGGGCAAAAACACTTCCATATTTATAGTTGTGAATAGTAGGCTTCCTGGTTTCCATAATTTTTCTTTCCATTTTTCTTGCTAACATAAATTCCTTCTCCAATGAATTAGGTTCCCAAAGATGAATCTCATGTTGGATATTATCCTTTAAAGTCCCTATGAACACATCAATCCTATGCTCCTTTGGAATATCTTTTACCCTTATGTTTAATTTTTGGAAGTCCTCAATGTGCTCCCTCATTGAACCCTTTTGTTTGATATTTATCAATTGGCTAAAAAGGGTGTTTCTTTTTGTATCCTCATAATATGCTATCATTTCTTCCATAAAAATTACCCAAGTCACAACTTTTTTATGAGAGCAAAGCCGTAGATACCATATAAACTGATTTGGTTCCAAATATAAAGTTGCAATACATACCTTTTGTGTGTTTTGCACATTATCAAAATCGAAAAATTGCTCCATCTGTAGTATCCATGTTCCGGGATCCTTGCCATCAAACTTCCTCATATCAATTTTTGGAACCTGGTGGGTCTTCAATCCAACATTAGAGTCTATGAAATCATGATTAATATTTATTTTGTTCTCATCATGAGTTTCCTTTACTACCCTTTCACCATTAGTGACCATTTCTTGTAGCAACTTATTCAAATTTATCTTCAATTCTTCCATCTTAGCGTCCATGCCATTCATTTTATCTTCCACGCCATCCATCTTAGATTCCACACCATCCATATTAACTTGCATGCCATTCATATTAGCCTCCACGCCATTCATCTTGGATTCATTTACCTTTAGTGAGAGTGAAATTTGTTGTACTTGGTCTTGTAATTTTGATATATCATGTTGCATTTTTTCCTCTTCTTCATGATTCATGTTAGAGCTTTCAGGTTGCTTACTAGGCGTTTCCATTTTCTTTCTTTGGGGCACTAGTTAATGCTAATAATTCTTCACTATTCCCTTTGAATTCCTTCAAACTAATTTTTCAAACCAATATTATGCAAAATTTTAAAAAAAATACACACTTTTTCTTCACTTTGTAAGAGCTCGATATTGAATCTGTTGTATCTCTGTAACTATGGATCTCGAATATCTAAAATCTCATCCTACGGTAGCCCTTTGAGTCCTCTTTCTAACCAAATCTGATCAAGATTGGATTCTCCAAGGAAGATTTATGCCAAATCTCCCACGGTGACTTGATTATAGACTAGTTTAGTAGAGCGAACTTGTACAACATGCCACATGTCACTGTTTTGACCTTAGTACCTGAAACAAATACATAGAAAACTACAGGCTATCGAATTTCAATCTGATGCTCAAAAAAAAAGTTATGACGATTTTCCCTAGGTCACCTATTTCGAATGTAATTCGGGAGTCTGCAAAAACCCTAACTTCCTCAGATCATATCTCTGCAAATATAGTGAGACAAGCTCTGAAATTTGGACCTTACATTGATAATGATTTTAGCGAAAATTGGGTTTTTTTTGTAGCTTCTTAAACGTTGCAGAAAAACGTTATAGTGAAAATGTCACAATGACCTGTTTGGAGTAGCGAAACCCTAGAATCCAAAGCTTTGATACCAAATGTTATGAAACCAGCTCACAAAAAGATAGAAAAGAGAGATAAACGCCTTATAATTCAGCCTCTTCGAGGGTGCGACCTCCTTTACATTACACAAATGAATAATTCTTGGATGATACAAATGACTAAACCTCCCTTCTATATATAGGATTCTAAGGGGTCACAATATAATCAAGCCGACATAACAACAGTAACATAAGGGCACAAAAATAACAATAGTGGGTTTCTATGGGGCATACTAATAACAATATGGGGACAATAGGAGCACAATAATAACAATAAGAGATACAATGACAATAGTAATGGGGGAATCACTAGTATTATAGGGTACTAACATGTATTTTTTGATATGTTAATGAAAATGAGCATTCACTTGATCCAGCACTAAGTTCACTTAGAGGGTCGATGCTCTTGGGTTAGGGCCCAACCCTAGTAGCAGAGGCTCCTCTTATTGTACTTTTACGCTTAGGTTATTTCATATATTACTTGTTGAAGTGATTTTGTTATTGTTACATTACAAGTATTGGTGAATGTGATTAGTTTTCTTCCATTTGTGCATAGCTTTAATAGTATCCTTAGAGAGATAAAGAAATACCAAAAAGGTTGATAACAGGTGGATGTTTCCTCATTCCTCCCTTCCGGGATCATGGTTTGAGGAAAAACCCTCATTCAACCCAAAAAGATAGAATTATGGTTTCCTATGAAGCTTATGGTTTTTCTGCTAACTAGGTCAGCATCTTTCAGTTTTCATTTCTGATATCTTCATATTTTTCTTAGATTTCATGATGTTTTCACAATAGCCTACAAGCATTTCCATGCATGAACTAGGCAAATAAATGATGAAATTCTGTTTTCCTATGTTGATATAAACCTTTTTTGTTTTAACATGATTTATGGGTAAATGTCAACAATGATGTGTATATTGCAGGAGTTTCAATAGTGTAGGAAGACCTCATATCAACAGCCTCAGCCTAACCTTACCCATCCATGATCGCCAAAAGCCACTAAGTCCATAATACGGGTTATCATTTCACAAGGGCAACTCTGCCATTCTTGTTGAGCAAATCCAACCATCATACAACTTTGGTTTGAGTTCTAAGGGAGTCCTAACCACTTCCTTGCCTTATTCCTTCCCTCACTCACCTTCCCTAAACCCCATACCACTGTCCAAATCTCTCCTTATGCTTTCAGCCTATTCCTATAGGAAAACAGGGGATCCTGTAGGTGAATTAGGACATCATGTAGACGTCCTGTAGGACGACTTGTAGTGGCCTGTTTTGAGCCCGATTTGTGAGAAATGCATCGTGAAATATAGGAGAATACCCTTATTCACATCCCAAGCCATCTGACCCATCACAACCATCTCTCTCCACACCTAACCCACCTTCCATACAATCAAGAAGAATTAGCATTCATGTTTCACAAAAAAAAGACAAAAAGAAAAATGTTATTATTATTCATGAGAACAACAGTTAAGTGTTTGATTAGAATAGATTGCATGCTTAGGTTAGTTAGGGTTTCACATGTGTTAGCTTAGAATTCTTCTTAAGCAAGGTATCTTAACAAATAGCTAGATAAGTTTTATGTTTAAGCATATATTTTAGTCTTTCTTCACTGCAGTAGATAGCATTTCAATTCTCACAATTAGGGTAAAATTATCTGTTCTCAATTGATAATCAAACTTCTTCTAAATCAATAGAAGGCTGGCTTGAGAAACCCTAATGGTATATCGCTTATCTCAACAATGACAGAAGAGTGGACCCATTTCATCTACTTGTGTATACAACACTGTCACCTCCAATTTTGTATGAACGTCAGGTTGACGAAGTAAAATTGGTAGCCCCGAGAGTTACAACATTCTTACTACAATACTGGTGCTCATCAATTGGATGGGGACCAAGTCAACTTTGGTCTCCCACATCCTCTTTAGTATAATATTTACATAAGAACATAAATCAATAATAATATTATCCATATCATAAATTCCTATTTACACTGACCAAACCTGAGTTATCTATTTGTGTACTTCTTGTGCATGTCCTTATTGATTATGTGTCTGGGTATCTGTGTTGTTCCCTTCTTTGACTCCTTTGCATATTGGTTGGTCATATTTTTCAACCTCTACAAAGCTCCATTATCCTACATCAACTCCAAGTAACTATTTTGGAAGGATCTAATAGATTTTTTCCTCCTTTAGAATCCTTTGCATTGATTTTATCATAAATATTAGGCATATCATATATTGGACCATCTTATAGGGTGTCACATTCTATTGTGACCATGGCCTTGCACAACTATTTATAGGTATCCTTATCCGTCTATAGATTTAACTTTGGAGGTGGGTCTACAGCTTTCTATACCCACTATTGGTTGGTATTGGTCTACGTGGCAGTACCTTCTCTAGTCTTAGTCCCTCCAGGTGTAACAAGTTTTACATAGGATTGATTATTGCATGGCTTCGATATCACTTTATGTAGGTTTTAATCCTTTTTATCTTGCATTTATGCAAGTAGTTGAGGATAGTCCTTCATCACATCATCCAAATCTTGGGAATATGTGAATTTCAAACATGGATTAGGATAATATCTAACTAGATTTCAAGGCAAGTCATAGTTGTAGAAGATGATTGGTCCTCTTCCTCATCCAAACATTTTTCATCCTTTTCCATTTCCTACAAATCCTCGAAGCCATCTACCCATTGTACTGTTCACGAGCTGAAATTCTCCTCCAACAGTAAAGGAGATCTCCCTAGTGTAGGATCCCAACTAGACCCTACACCATTTGATTTAGGGATCTCATCTGTTATGTAGGCTTGGCTGCTGCTCCAGATATTTTAGCTCGCTTCAGATAGAAGTGGGATACAGATTCAATTTAACGCATGAACTTCAATAAATACAAGGATATAATCGACGAAATTTTATAACATGAACACCATGAATAGCAAGATTATAAATAACATAAACCTTACATAAAGTAACTGTTAGCAGACTTCAGATAAGATTCATGTCTATATAAGAAAGTGCTCAACAACTATAAAATAGTTCATAGTAATCAAGCATTTGTAAGCATCAGCGAGTACACAGTATATAGTAAGATTACTCCAATATCAACGAAACAATTCACCAACAAAAGCATAGAGGTAGCAAGTCTTATACCATTTGTGCATAAAAAAACAAAGTTTTGCGGCATAAGACAAAAACATTAATACACTGTGTATCAAAGAACTCCTAGGAACATCCGATCCATCAAGAAAATAATAATCATATCACCATGACATAAAAGATGTGTGGAATCAAATAGTGGAAAATAACAACTACTCCTTTCATATATCAAAAGAGCATAAGTTCTCTCAAAACAATATTGTCCCAAAATAAGTCCTTAGCTAAAAGTCCCTTACAATGTGTCATGAGGGTGTATTTATAAAATGAGGATGACCCTTGGCCTACCCCTAGCCTTTGGGCTTCCTCATGACCTTTTAACTACCTGGTGACCTTTAGGCTTCCTTATGAATCTTTACATTCCAAAATTGTCTTATCCTCTCCTAGTTTTCCAAAATCACAAAATAAGCCAACAATCTACTCTCTCAACTTAACAATAGAAAGTTCAGGAATGTCTACATGGAGTTGCTCCATTAGCTAAGTGGGCCATAGCTTGTACGTGGCTGCAATGGGGGTGATTTGTGGTTGTTCTTCATCATGTTTGTGCAAGCATTCAAGGGCATCTAGTATGAGAGTGGTCCTTTTGGCATTCACCTGATTGCCAAAGGTTACCATTTTTGTATACATTCTCAGTGGTTCAACCACATAGCATGTGATATTCACCTTTGTAATAGACAGGTCATCTGTATGGGTGACTTGTCTATATGTGTTGACAAATGCCTGAAATTCTTGTGAGATATTTTCCTACCTTCTCACATGCCTAACTTCGCTGATGGATAGAACTCCACAGACCTTGATCATGGATTCCAAACTGCTGAAAAGGTGTCTATATGAAGCCACCACTCTATCTACATCTTCGACGAGTTTTTCCTTTGATTGGATCTTGATGCATAGCTGGATCTTAGCATTTTTCATGCTGATCCAATCCTTGTTTGGGACTACCATCGATGCACTTGGATACTTGACGAACCACTCATGTATACTATCTAGAGCGGTAACAACTTCCTTTAGCATAGAAGCCCTCTCCTTTGTATAGGTTTGTATGGCCAAGGTTGGTGCCATTCTGTGATGTAGTTTTGACATCTCTCCATAGACCATCTCCATGGCTTCACTAAGCATCTCGGCATCATGTTTGAATGTTGCCTAGAGTTCCATTTTACTAGAATGTACTAAGAAGAGGGTTGCATTCTCTTCCTCTTCTCTCTTTCGGTCTTGCTCTGCTTTAACAACCTTCTGCTCCAATGTGTAAAGACTGTTTTGGAGCTCCATGATTTTTTTTCTCATCCTAGCCACATTATGTCCAGTTGCAGTCACAAATGTAGTTTCAATTGAGGCAATCATTTCAGGATTAATTGTGGTGTCAGGAACAATCTCTTTAGTTGTGGTGACCAATAAGAGTTCTGCAGGGTTTCTAGCATAAAATTTCCTCCTCTCCTTCCTGATTTTGAGGCTAACTTGGTCAAAGGTGAGCTTGGTGGGATCTAGTACCTCTTCTTCTTCCTCTTCTTCTTTAGGGAAGCTAAGCTTTCGTATGGGGAGATGTCCTCTAGTGAGGGGAGTAGAAGGAGGAACGTCTAATGGAGCTATTTCATCTTGTTTTGTGTTTGGCTCAGGTATCTTACTAGTCTCCCTGCTCTGTCTTCCTCCTTTCCCCTTCTTAACTTTTCCTTTATTCTTCCTCTAACTGCTTCTTCTCTTACACAACTTGTGTTTCTTTCTTCTTGAGCTCCTCTGTCTGATTGAGTATTTCTTCTTGTTCCTTTATTTCTTTTTCTCATTTCTTCTTCTCTTATTATTCCCTGGCTATCTTCTCTTCTTGCTACTTTTCCTCTAGTTGACTCTTCTTTTCTGCCTCTTCCTTGGCTCTTTTTTCTTCCTACTTCTTTTCCTCTAGCCTCTACTTCCTTTCTTCCTCTTCCTATCGCCTCTTATTTTCAAACTGGCCCTAGTCACCTGGCTCTTGTGATTGCTTGAGCTCTTCCTCCCCTTTCCTCTTGAACTCTTGTTTCTTATTTTCCAAGTATGTGTTCCCTTTTTCCAACTTTTCATCATCTTCCCCCTTTTCTAGGTCACTTGGGACATCTTCCACCTCTTTCTCCTTCCGATTCTTCATTTTCCCAGTGGCCTTTTCTTTCTCTTGTTGCTTCTTCTTCAAGGTGGATGACCTCTCTTGCAAACTAACATTCTCCTGGGATTGTTTGAGAAGCTCCTCATTTCTCGCCTGTTTCTCACTAGTGTTGAGTTACCTAGTGGAATTATACCAATTCTTGACCCTGTCTTCATGATCCTGTCTGGAATGCGAATATGACCAATTAAAATTAGCTCTCTTGTAGTGAGCAACTATAATATTCTCAGGGTCCTATGTGTGATAGTTTAGGGTTACAAAGTGACTCCCCTTTAAAGCTTCAACCTCTGCCTCTACTTGCTTGAAGTTTTCTAGCACATAGGCTCCGATGATGAGAGGGAAAGTTGGTCATGATTTCTTCTTGTTTTTCCTTAGTACTTTTGAGAAACCCTACGTCATCTGGTAACACACTTCCCACAAGAGCACTTTATTTGTGGCGAACCTAGGAAGAGCATGTGGGGTCTTATAGGAATCAAAAACTATAATAAATATACATTCTTGGATCAGGAACCAATGTGCCACCTTGACAATGGTTTTTGTGGCCCTCTTCGACATATAAGGAAACTCGTCTCCAAACACTCACTGATACAATGGGGCAATAAAAGACTCAAAAATGACATCAATCATACCCTTATAGGGAATGTCCTAGAAAATCTTGTAATGATGGTACACTGGGATGGCTACAGATGTATCCCAGTTGTAGCTCCAATTATTGAACTAGCACCTTGCACAAACTGCGTCTGGAAGGTATGAGACCATATAGAATTCTGGTGGCCCCTCTAGGTCTGGCCGGTTTTCTGCGATGATGTTCATCCTCAGGGCTGACATGAGAATGCTAGCACAATCGAAAATTGTTCCACGGGTAGCGACGACATACATGACAAGGACCCATGTACCGTGGAACACATCATAGTGTGCTTTCCTTATCGTGGCCCCGTCCTTTACATTTTATGCACCATACTTCTTCGTGTGCTTCACGCTGAGGTGCCCTATCCTGCTTCAAACTTTGCATCTCCAAGAATAGGTTATGTAGCTCCACGTGGATTTGTTGGACTCCCAACCCCGGATCCTGGATCAGTGTTTCATGCAACCTCATTGCTATTTCCAAAGCTTCTGCCTGAGTAGAGAGCTTCTGTTATGACAACGCCATCTTCATGTGTGGTGTCAAAGATACCACAAAGCACGCAGAGTGCTGCGCATCTATCAAAGTCATATTAGCCTCGTGGATCGTACTTTTCAATCTCTAATCTGGATTCCAAGGGGTTTCGCCTGGAAGCATTGTGATCTCCTTAAATCCGATAATCGACTGCATCTCTGACTTTGGCCAGCTAAACTCTTTGCTCAACGCAATTTGGATCTCCGCTATTCCTGCATTTGGGTGATCATTCGAGTGCTTGATATACCAAGTCAGTGCACGGTCCTGCAGCGTGCTTACCAATGTGGCCTTCTTAATTTTATCATCCGTAACCTTGTGTGCTTCCCACACTGCTCTTACTATGAACCAAAATTGATCTGGCTCTTTGTTTCCTACTCCTCTAAATACCAGCAGCTTGATTGTGCTCACCATGCTAAACTGCTGGTTTGGTGGAGGCGGTGTGGGCGAAGATGGAGGTGAAGGAGGTGATGCGAGGGGTGGCGTTAGAGGGGATGATAACTGTGGAATGTGTTACCTTATCAAATTGACTGTACTCCTTGGAGAAACCTTGGTGCATTCTTCTTCGTTCACTCATGGAGATGAAATTAAAGGACTTTTTCCTAACCCTTCGATACCCTTGTAGACCTTTCCGCTCTGCGTCATTCCACCCATTAATGTATTCTCATCACCCGTTTTTCACACAACAACATATTAATCTAGGTATTCAAGGATTTGATGTACTTACCTCGCGGTCCCTAGAGAAATCGTCTTTCTGCTTCACTGTAGCTTACAGTCGTGTCGATCGCGAATTCAGTGATAAAATCTCCTATTATCTTATCAAGCCATTGGTCCACAACCTGCGCGATCTTATCTTCTGATGCCTCTAACTTGCACACCAGCTTTGGAGTCCACACTATGGGTTTATCAAGCTTATACCTTCCCTGGCTGTCAGCTAACCTCGCGATCCAATCATATAGTTCTGAAGAGAAGGATGCGAAGAAGATTTCGTGGATTTCCGTATATACGTAGCGATCCAACCACCTCTTCTCCAATTTCTGTGGGGTTTTGTTTTCCTGTATCACGAACTCGTGAAGCTTCCGATCCAACCAATCTTCAATTTCCCTCTTCGTAGGGTTCCAACATTCTGACATCAGACATCCCTTAGGTAGATCTCGGTCTTGGCAACGAAACAATTTGTTGGCTTAATGGGGCCTGACCTAGGTTGAGAAATGTTTAGCCAAACAAATCTCGACACTACCGGCCCTTTAGGCAACAGTCTGCAGAGTGCGGACTGAGGTCTCACCCAAGGTAGTATGGGAGGGTGCTGGAACCAGGTTTCTGCACCCTAGGGATGTCTTGATGAGGTCTAGAAGTTTTGCTAATTTAGCCATATGTTCAGAGCAACTACCTTCGCGTGGCTCGGAGGACAAGTGTGAATGCTCTTTACTGTGCTTAGTATTATTATAGATCTTGAATTAATTAAAGTAGGCACAATACTTTCAGTTACCATTTAACATAAATAGACATGCGCGCAATCATAAACAGTAAACAGATGTATGAACAGAAACAAAGCAATAGATATGTGATATTCCAAAACCAACTTATCTTTATTAATGCTTTTCTAGTACAATCCACTTCCTACCTTGCGCACACAACTGTAGGGGTCTGCGCACTTAGCTGCAGACTCTACTAGGCCTCTGCGCACACAACTACAGAGCCTCTTCTACTACTACAACCCATGACTTGGACTTACAGACTTAGAGCCAATATTACTTTTAGAAACCCATCCACTTCATATCTAATCTTACTTAACTACCTTCTACACCTAGACCTTTGCTCTATTTATACATTCCCATGGTCTGTGAACCATGGGCAGGCCGAATCTCTTTCTATTATCTTACATTATTTTCAAGAAGACTACCCTTTAACTTGAATTATTACAGCTCATGCTCCATGCACTTCACAGATCCTTTACAATACCAATATCCCAAATTGTGGGCGTTACGCCCCAAAACCATTACACGGGGGATCCATTGCCCAACAAACATCCAATTTGTATGCCATAGTACCAATCTTTTGCAACACCTTGTATGGACCATAATACTTTGATGATAATTTATTATCCTTCTTAGCTTGCTTGAGGGACATTTTTTTATATGGTTGTAGCCGTAGGAATACCCAGTCACCTACATCAAAACTTCTTTCTTTGTGATGTCGATCTACCTGTTGTTTCATTCTATTCTGCGCCAATGTGAGGTTATCCTTTAAGAGTTGGAGAAATTGTTGTTTATGCTTGATGTGATGTTCCACTGCTTGAACCTTAGAATTTTCTCTTAAATATGATGTGATGGATGGTGGGTGATATCCATAAAGTGCCATAAATGGGGTCATTTTTGCTACAACATGGAAGGAAGTGTTATACCACCATTTAACCAAAGGCAAACATTTAACCCATTGTGTTTGTTTATCAGATACAAAGAAATGAAGATATCCTTCCAAACATTTGTTTACTATCTCAATTTGCCCATCAGATTGAGGATAATAAGATAAGATATGAGCTAACTGAGTACTGAGACAAGAAAATAATTATGTCCAAAAATTTCCAGTGAAAATGGGATCTCTGTCACTTATAATAATATTTGGGTTTCCATGTAGCTTTTGAATTGTTTCCATAAATGCAGTAGAAACTGTACTCGCTT
>APFE030317461.1:0-19877 GCA_000404065.3 Pinus taeda | reverse complement strand
TTTTATTGAGCTTGAAGTGACAAGCGCTCAGAGGACCTTTTCCTTTAAGGAGTCTGAAAAGGAGAAAAATGGACTTCTCTGGAGATCTAGGTAGAGAGGATTACCAAACCAATCGTAAAACTGCAGAATAATTTTTACGGTACGGCAGTCAGTCTCCTCGAATGCTGTGTTCGGTGCATTACAATCGATAGGGCGGCAGACACGACTTCGTAAGGATAAAGGATGCAGCCTATAGTGGTCTCCCAATATATACGCGATGGTACGTGGGAGCACAAGTCCGTACCGGCACTTTCCGTCTCAGAGTGGAGGAATCACCCAACCAGCACTGAAAGCAACAGTTACCAGGCTTTACGACGCCGGAATATGTCTCTAGCCTAGACCTCTAGATGTTGTGTTAAGTTCCAAAGCATTGTTAGATTCATTGAGATTTATTTTAAGTTGATATTGCTTAATAGTTTGCCTTTTAGGTTCACCACGTGATGTATGTATAATTCCTAAATGCAGTCTAAGATGATAAATAGAAGTTTTATCTTCTTTTAGCAATGAAAATCCTAGCTACTAAGGGGAAGAAAGTCAAGCATCTTTTCTTCACAGATCACAGAGCACACGCTAATATGCACAGTCCTAAATCAAGCCAAGCATTCAAGATGCAAATGCACATGCATGTATTGGTTTTCAACTCCCTTAATGTGTAAATGACACTAAGAAAACTATGTGCAAAACTGAATTACTTTTAAAGCGACTGTACTCAACAAAATTCTTTTTCAAAACGAAGAGAAAACAAGAGAGACACCTGGCGATTTTGAAATGGAAATTGCTTTTCGACGCTTTAAAACTTAGTAAATCAAATCTTATGCAATAGTAACCGTATAATCAACTATCTAAAATAATGGGATTGCTTTCTAAAACTGAAAACAATAGCTATGACACTTTTAGATCTAGAGACGACAATTCAACTATGTTACTTTTTGCAAAAGAGAACTAAAACGATGCACAATACATAAAAAAAAGTTTATAGTTCTTTGCACTAAGGAGGCGGAATAATGCTAGAGAAGGGGGTATTCACTGAAGCACACTGATTACAGACAGCAAAAACTCTTGAATAAGACTGAAAATAGTGAGAAAAATCCACAGTCGGAGGGAAAATTCAATTCTCCCTGACCATCGCACCTGTTACACAGTGAACTCAGTATGCAACGCAGTTACTCCATTCGGGAAGTGCGATGCATACAGGCTGCCTTGAAGGCAGGGTGTGATGGTTACAGTTCGAGACTTTGAACGAGACTTCATTCACAGTTTGCAGTTTAGTTAAGGTGTTTAAGCTGAATAAGTACATATCAATGTATGTAAAAACACAGGGGTGATTTAAGAGGTTACTAAAGCCACCACTAAGGGCAATTAGATTGCTTGCAGATCTATTGTTTAATTTACAAACAAAAACCTGGAGATTGACTGAAGCAACATTGATCTACTTTTCATTTGTATGACAAATGCAGTTTGAAGGCTAGCTGGCTTGACTTCAGGCTCTATCTGTATGTTTATAAAAGAAACAAGGATAGATAAGCTAACAAGTAATCTAGTCGTTCCCCAATGGAGTCGCCATTTTGTTATACGGGAATAGTGTCCACACGGATGCTGCTATTCGCACTAAGATGGGTGGCTATCTTAGAAACAAACAATCAAAGTCTACTATTGATTCCTTTTATTAAAATATATGAGAGGAGAACCAAGAGGGCCAACCTGAGTCTTGCGCTCGATTCCCTCTCCTTCTTGATAGATTTTTGCTGCTCGCTCTTTGTTTTCTCAGCTTCAAAAGGACCTGTAGAATCACAACAACATACTACTATGCAAGAAACAGGGATCTAAATTCATAAATAATGCAGGATCAGATGTACATTAACCATATACAAGTATATATAAACAAGTACACCAGAATATGGAAGGAAACAAGAATAGCTTTATTCAAATAAAAAGTAGCAAGAGGATTACAACCATGAGCAGCTCTGACCCAGCATCATCCTCCAGCTAAGAAGCCCTTCTTTCACCTCAAGCAAAGAAAAATCACCCAACATTGTGAATATACACCAAAATGCCAACAACACTTCTCTATAAGTTACAAAATTCCAGCCTTTGGATCTCTGTGATGAGGGATCCATATATAGATGATTGCAGAGAGGTGAGTCATCTTTTGGGATCTTGATTAGTGTCCTCTCTCTGATAGTTCCTGCTTCCACTTGGAGAATGAAGATATGTTACTCATCCCTAGTAAAAAATAGAGTGGCAAGTGTCAAAGAGGAAGCTTCTGGAAGATTCCATGATCTTCCACCTCGCATTTTGGTCCCTGCCATTTGTCCATTCCCAACCATCGCACCCTACAGAGGAGAAAACCAGTATGCATCACACCCTGTACATTGGGAAGGTGATATGCATCGCACCCTCTACATGGAGCTTTCAGTATGGTCCAGTTTTGACCATTTATGAGCAGTTTTCAATGGAGAACTTCTGGGAGATGATGTAATCAGTTGACCTTGCTCCTTTCGGCAGTGAAGAAACCCTTTTAGGGATTAAAGATCCCTCAGTTTATGGACATTTTTGATTGGGTTTGAAGTGCCCAAAAATGTCTATAACACCTTAGTTTTGTAAATTAAAGTTGGTCGTAAGAGATATACCTGTTGAACCTTAAGAAACCTATTTCCTAGCTATGTAGAAACACTGTTTAGGACATTAATAGTTATTACTTATGTCACTTAGTTGTCACTTAATTGTATGTTGTATTCTCAAATGAAGGACCTGAAAGACTTGGTTTTTAACCCTCAATATTTATGTGACATGAATACTCGAGAATGCCATTTGATTGTTGAATATGAATGTTGAATGAAGAATGCTAAGAGAAGTGAGAGACAATGTGCTATTTTACACAAAATCTACCATCTGTGACACTTGGAGAAGTTAAAGATAATATGATGTCTTACGCAAAAACTTCTATCTATATCTTAGAAGATTTGCAGAAGTAAGAACTTCAAGTGTAGGAGCATTCTTTTAAGATATTTTAAATTCATTTACATAAGCAAATAAATACCTACAACTTCATCACCATACTTAAAGGAAGAAAACATATGATGACACATAACAGAGAAGTCACAAAATCATACCCAACAATGTGTGGAAAACTTCTGATTCTTTCATTAATCAATAGATTTATCAAGAATACAGTGGCCTAGTCTCTAGGTTGTCAAAAATTCGAACCTCTTATCTGTAAATTTTCCTACTTTTATACATTATGAGACAGTTGGTAATCACCAAACTATCAAACTAATTAACTATATCCTAACTGCTTAAAGTAAAAGTTATTGCAGAATATTACAATGGATGGTAAAGACACCTCATTCTCAAGAAAATAAAATAACATGAATTAACGGAATTTAGAAAACTAATGATGGATGTTCATTGTTCAGATCTATGGCTTGGTTGCTGATGAAGTTTCTTTTTTGATGTCCCGATAATAGTTAAAATGTTTTAACACAACACAATGAATTTAAAAAAAAACCCATGTGTGGACTTGTGGGCCATGTATATATTGGAAACGTTTAGATTGGCTTAAATGCAAGGAAACCCAACTAATCACCATTGCCAAAAAAAAGGAACAAAGCCCAAATCATTACATATCGGGTCCACCTGATCTGTTAACCCCTATGCACATTTGAGTGTGATCTTTATCTGATCACTCATACAATGGACGGTTCGATCCTTCGGAACTCAACGAGACTTTCAGCCTTTTGCACAAAACCTTATCACATCCATTTTTTTCAACAACCCTTTGACTCCCATATGGACCCGATAAGACATAACACTGCCAGTTAAAGATTTATTGAATCCGATTTTAAAACTAAAACCCAATTACTTTTCGTCGCAATATCTGTCGAATCTCATCCCTTTCGATGAATGACTGTGATTGATCAGGACTTCAATGGATTAGACTGCATTTCATACACCATCACGTCCAATTTCCAAAATAAACCTCATCCATGTTATCCAAGTGACTACCATGGGATCTGTGGCCTATTGATCAGACAACCTTGATCTTCTCACGGGTTTATCACTTTCAAAAGCCATTAATAATATAGGATCAACCATTTCTTTCAAATCTCCTCATTTCCTTTTATTTCCGTTATAACACAATATTTGGTTTTTCTTTCATATTTTTTATTTTTCTTTCATTTTGTGATAAAACTGAAAATATAGTTAAATAACAATGGATGCTACAACATCTGGCTCCACCTGGGCATAGTCCTTTTGCCACAGAAGCACTAAGAATCACAGATCAATGCCTTCACCTTAGGCATGGGGTCACATATTGCTTAGACAATTAAAGCTATATGGAATTTGTACAATAATTCACTCTAATATCTACAATGAAAGGATGCTTATGCTTCAGAACTAGAAGTAATGCTTGGGGTACTGCCCATTGACAGGTAGCTACAAAGATTCACCATCAATATTCTCCAGGAAGAATGTATTATTTTTCCTTACATCTATAATTTTGAATGGGCCATACCCGAGAGGATCAAACATTCCATGCTTATCCTTATCTTCTCTTCTAGTATCCCATCTTAATACTTGGTCTCCAGCTTTAAAATCAATCTCTCTAGCTTTTTTATAAAAAATACACTTCATCTTTGATTGATACATAATCAAGTTGTCTCTTACCTTATCCCTGTTTTCACTCAACTCCACTACCTTATTCCTTCTTCTTATCAGATCATTGAGATCTTATTTTTCCTCCTGAATCATTGCAATCACATGCTTCACAAGATGACTTGGGAACAGAGCTTGAGTTCCATACACTAACTCAAAAGAAAATTTGCATATAGATCTTCTTGTAGTCACTCTAGTAGCCCATAGAGAAAACTTTAATTTAGAATCACAATATTTCTAGTTCTTTGTAATGGTTTTCTTAAGGATCTTCATCAAAGTCTTGTTAGTGGATTTAGCCAATCCATTTCCTTGCAGATGATGAGTTGTTGAATATGATAAAATAACATTAGACTTTTGAGAAAAAGAAATAAACTTACTCAAACTGAAGACTTGAACATTACCTGTTATGATTTTGACAAGGCATCCAAATCTATTGAAAATATTTTCCTTTAAGAACTTCATCACCACCTAGTCGTTTTCCCTTTCAGTAGGTATAGCCTCTACCCACTTGGTGAACTAATCAGTAGCTGTAAGCACCCACTTGTCTTGTCCACTTGAAGGTGGGTTAATTTCTCCAATAAAGTCCAGTCCCCATTGTTTGAATGGTTCTTCAATGAATACTAGGATCAAATGCAAGGGGGCTAGCCTTTTCTTCTCAACAAAAAGTTGACACGTCTGACAGCTTCTGAAAAACTTATATGTATCACCAAATAAAGTAGGCCAATAAAACCCTTCCTGAAGGATTTTATCTGCAATAGCCTTCCAACTAAAATGTCCTCCACATAACTTCTCATCATAATCTTTAATGGCTCTCTAAACTCATCCTCAATTAAACATAACAAAAAAAATTCCACAGGATCCCTCCAATACAATTTTCCTTCAAAAATCACATATGGATGTGATTTGACCTTTAATGCTATATACTTTGTTCTATCAAAATATTGAGGACAAGAGAAAAAACGCAAATAATGGACTATGTGGTTGTACCATTCTGAACATAAAAACTTATACCCGATCTTCATACCTGGGTCAAAATTTTCTTCATATTCTTCACTTATTTCTTCATTCATAGGTGTCAGCAAGTTGATTCCCAATGATTGAAAGTTTGATTCTGTTAGCTTCTTTCCCAATCCTTGCCCTTTCACCAGATTTGTGGGCTTTATATCCAAGTCATACTCCTGGATCTTGGCTATCCATTTTCCTCTTTTGCCTTCCACATCGCTCTAGACTAATACATCCTTTACTGCAACATTTGGCACATAAGAAATTATCTTTGACTGCAACACATAAGTTATGAAGGCCTTTAGGGCTTTTACCGAAGCATATACCTATTTTTAAAAAATATTATACTTTAGTTCAGCATCTCTGAGAATATCGCTGAAGAAAGCAATTGTCTACTCCCTTTCTTCATCATTTTTCTGCAACAACACAACAGTTATTGAATTAGGTGATGCAAATGAAAAAAATTCAAAAGGTTTTTGATAATCAGGGATAATTAGGATATGAGAAACTTGCAATGCTTCTTTAATCCCGGAGAATGACTTTCTGGCTTTTGTGGTCCAATGCACTTCATTCTCTTTCTTCAACATATTAGTAATTTCTTTTACAATTTCTGCATAATTAGACATAGACCTCCTTAAAAAGTTTACTTTATCAAAAAAAAATTGAATGTCCTTCTTACTCCCGTGGAAAGGTATTTTCTGTACATATTGCACCCTTGATTGATCTATCTTCACTCTATCTCTGGAAACAATGTGCCTCAACAGTTTCCCCTCCTCCAGAATAAAAATGGACTTCTTAGGATTCAAGGAAAGCCCAAATATTCTACATTTCTCAAAAGTATTTTTTAGATGGTCGATATGTTCCTCATCAGACTTAGAGAAACAATGATATCATCCAAGTACATCACTACAAACTTATCCCCCACAAAAGCAATGTCCATGGCCCTTTGAAATGTAGCACCTGCATTCATCAACCCAAAAGGCACTCTAGCATACATAAAGGTTCCCCAAGGAGTTGCGAATGTAGTCTTCCTCTAATCTTCTTTACCCACAGACACTTTGTTATACTCAGAAAACCCATCTAGCATTGACATCCTGAATGGTCATGTTATCCTCTACAACACATTATCCATTTAGGGTAACTGATAGTTATCTTTCAAGGAATCCCTATTGAGATTTCTAAATTCCACACATAGCCTTATCTCTCCATTATTCTTCCTTATAGGCACTAAATTGACCACCCAGTCAGAGTACCTAGGTGGAAATATAATCTTGGCATCAAGAAGCCTTTTGAATTCTTTCTCGATCAATGGTAAAAGTTTGTGTATTTATCTGCCTCAGCTTCTGTTTGAATGGTTTAATACCCTTTTTCAAGGGAACCTTGTGCTGAATAATACTTACATCATATGTTTTAAGATTCTCATAGGACAAAGAAAAAACATCAACACAGTCCTTGAAAAGTTTAATATATCTTTCCTTATAATTAGGTGGAACTCCATTAAATAATTTGACTAACCTAGTCTTCTCCTGGGTTCCAATATTGTGATCTTGAATCTGCTCATCCTATGGAATTTTCCATGAACTAACAACTACATCATTGGAGTTAAAAATTATTTCTAGAGGGACAAGTCTCCTTGGAAGAGTATTATCTTTCAATTGAATAATTGTTTGATTAACTATAGAATTTTTCAAACCACTTACTTCTGCACCTTCTGTTGCTTCATCTTCATCCTGATCAATCTCTGTGCCCTGAAAATATTCAATCATAGTCAAAATTTCTTTAATCTGTTGATCATCTTCAAAAATCTTCCAGTATTTAATATTATCAGGAACAGAATGCCTATGCCTCATTTCAACCTCATATCTCAGCTTTGGATTAATAGGAGTTCTAAAAGTACTAGTAGCCATAGGCAAAGAGTATGCCAATCTGTTTCCATCTCTGGGAATGAACTGAATATTGAAAGCTTCAAAGAAGTTCTCAACCAAATCCCACACATCATTTCTGTATGCCCTAAGCCTAGGGTATTTTGTTTGATAATGGTTATTTATTTGTTTTATAATTAGCTTTGAAACTCCAAAGAATGAAATTGACTTGACTCCCATTTATTTTGCTGTTTGCAGAGAAATGACCAATGAATCATACTTTGCCACATTGGTTGTTGCTTTGAACTCCAATTTGAAAGAAAAAGTAAACATACTACCTCTAGGTGCAATTAAAACGAAATTAGCACTCGTTCCTTCCTTAGAATAGGCTCCATCAAAGAAGAACTTCCACACCCCTTCTATTTGCAGCTCTATATTTACACTGGCTAAAGTAAGCTACCTCTGGTTATCTTCAGCCAACGTTGCATTATTGTGCAACATGAAGCAAGAAAAGTCATCTTTTTGTTGGCTATATACAGGTGAATTACTTGCTCTATTTTTTGTAACTGTTTTTACAAATTTGGTTTCTCTGTAGAACCTCCTTACTTCTCCACCAAAAATAGGTATAACAACATATGCAAAATCTAGCTTCAAAATAGCACCCAATTTTTCTTCGCATGACCTAGAAAACAACACTCCAAATCTAGTAGGGATATCTCCTACCACTACATCCATTACCAAGCTTCTAGCTGGGATCTGAGCTAGTGACACCACCATATCTTTGATGATCCCTAGACCCTTGACTTTATTGGAATCAAAAGAACACAACTCTCTGTAAGGTTTAGTAACTTGTAGGTTTAGTTGTTTCATCACTGATAATGGCATAAGGTTATGTGAAGCTCTTCAATCAAACATGCAATTGTGCAAGAGGAAATCATGAATGAATAGAGAAATGTGGAAATGAGGGGTTGAAGAATCTACCCTCCACATGTGGACCAAAAACCATTACTGGTTTATCTTCTTGGAGGTTCATGGTGTCATTTATATTTACATTCTCCTTTAGATTGATAAACTCAACAATCTCTCTTTGATAAACTGGTGTTCTGACTAACTCTATGAGGGGCACTTGAATTCTAATTTTCTATAATTATTTAGTTAAACTAAACACATGACCCTGTTTAGTATTCCTTTCATTTTCATATTCACCTCTCTTCATGACTGAAATCTCTTGTGGAATGGAAACACACTTTTCTAAAGGAATTTTTTCACTTTTGTCTTGAGAAGACTCACCTTGAAGCATTTGAGTCTTTCTACTTGTATTCTACTACTGCTTTCCTTTGTTCAATTGTTTTGCAGGTTGTGGTTCTTGTGGAGTCTCCTTCTATAAGGGAGCTAGAACTTACTGCTCACCTTCATCTTCTTGAATTCTAGACATTTTCCTTGATATCAAGTCATATTTCTTGTGTAGTTTTTCCTGCATGAAATCATAAAAACGTTTCCAATACTCATCAATTTCATTCTCATCATAAATGGCATCTGTGTCAACATATTCATATTATTCTCCCTCAACACCTAGTTCATCTTGATCTACTACATACAAGGTGGAAATATGATCATCATGGTCCCTTGACTTCTCTGGGATTTCATTAAAATCAACTTCTATATATAGTGGTGCCTGAATCTGATCTTGATCTTTTCTCTCCTTCTGCAAAATTTGTAGAGGTTGTCTTCTATATTGAGGATTAAAATTTCCATTCTGTTGTGCTTTCCTCTCAGAATTCTTGCTTTCCAACTCTAATTTAATCAATTTATTTGAAAAAGTTATAATTACATTACTCATAGCCTCTAATGTCTAACTTTGAGAGGATTCTACTTTAGCCTTTCCCTTATCCTTGATAGGATGTGTCTCTGGTGTTTTTCTTGCTATCACTAGATTTGCTTCTATCTCTAATGAATCAGTTTGGATCTGATCAAGGGTTAGGGATCTCCTCTCCCTCAATGTAAATCCAAAATCTGATTCAAATGCCCCTGCAAAAGTTATTTTTGCACTAGTAGGAGGGGGCTTTATCTCCATTTCAAGACTATTGCACAATCTATTAAATATTTTGATGAATTCAACAACACTTTCATCAGACTTCTTCTTTATGACATTAAACTCTATGAGTGAATACCCATGGTCTCTTTTTTCTCCCCATCTCTGGGTGAATAGGCGCCCCATCTCTTCCCATGTAGGAATATAGTTATTAGGAAGCCCTTTAAACCATTTCCTTGCTTCTCCATCCAAGGATTGGAAAAAAAATCTTAAGACAACATCCAGGTGCTCAACATTTAGGTTTTCTATGAAATTACATAATACTGATATATGATCCTCTGATGTTTGCTCATCCTCCCCTGTGAAATGAGGAAGAATATTCAAGTATTCTTGCGAAATTTGATTCAACTATGGTGGCAATTGAATAAGTGCATACCTATTCATCAAAAATGTAGGTGTCACCATGTTTTCTCCTGAACTTACTGAACCCTAATTACCAACAGAAGTGGAACCTTATTGAGGAATATATGGAGTATGAGAAGGTGACAATGTAGTTATAGGTTTAGGTTGAATAACTATAGCATATACTAAAAAGAAGCAAACCCTAGAAACTGGTCTTGACATTTTGGTTCTTGAAATGAAACAGATGTAAAAGGTGACTCTTGGTCAGATGTATGTTTGGATGAAAGATGTGATGAACTGCTACCAGGTGCACACAGCGTAGGACTTGGGGTAACTAGAGCTTTTGGCCTTCCAACCCTCTTAGAAACTAGCCTCTCAAGGTTTGAAAGGGCTTGAAACTTTTGCTGTGAGGTGTGTGACCTTGTATGTGGCCTCTTTGGAGTTATATTTGTGATTTTGTTCAATACAGCCAAGTATTTCATCCTCACTGAACAACCAGAGGAAAATATTGAAAACCCAAGGAAAAGTGTTCATGTCTTCTCTCCCCGGCAATGGCACCAATTAATGTTGAACCTTAAGAAACCAATTTTTTGGCTGTGTAGATTGTACTTAAGACATTAATAATTATTACTTATGTCACTTAGTTGTCACTTAATTGTATGTTGTATTCTCAAATGAAGGACTTGAAAGAGATAGTTTTTAACCATTAATATTTATGTGACATGAAAAGCTGAGAATGCCATTTGACTGCTGAATATGAATGTTGAATGAAGAATGCTAAGAGAAGTCAGAGATAATATGTTGTTTTACACAAAATCTACCATCTGTGACACTTGGAGAGGTTAAAGATAATATGTTGTCTTACACAGAAACTACTATATGTAACTAAGAATAATTACAAAAGTAATAAATTCAAGTATAGAAGTGCTCTTTTAAGGGATTTTAAATTAATTTACATAAGAAAATAAAGGCTTGCAACTTCATTACCATACAGAAAGGAAGAAAACATATGATGACACATTACAGAGAAGTCACAAAATCATAGCCAACAATGTGTGGAAAGCTTTTAATTCTTTCATTAATCAACAATTTTATGACGAATATAGTGGCTTAGTCTCCAGGTTCTACAAAATTCAAACCTATTCTCTGTAAATTTTCCTCCTTTTATACATTATGAGATAGTTCATAATCACCAAATTGTCAAACTACTTAACTATATCCTAACTGCTTAAAGTAAAAGTTATTACAAAATATTACAATGGAGGGTAAAGACACCTCATTCTCAAGAAAATAAAATAACATGAATTAACGAAATTTAGAAAACTCATGAAGGATGTTTGCTGTTCAGATCTTTGGCTTGGCTGCTGATGAAGTTTCTTTGTTGATGTACTAATAATAGTTAAACTATTTTAACACAACACAATACATTTTAACAAAACCCCATGTGTGGACTCATGGACCACGTATATATCGAAATGTTCAGATTGGCTAAAATTCAAGGAAACCCAACCAATCACCATTGTCGAAAATAAAGGAGCAAAGCCCCAAATCATTACATATTGGGTCCACCTGAGCCGTTAACCCACACACACATTTGATCGCGATCACCGTCTGATCACGTATCCAATGGATGGTTCAATCCTTCGGAACTTAACAAGACTTGAAGCCTTTTTAGCAAAACCTTATCGCATCCATTTTTCAACAACCCTTTGACTCCTATATGGACCCAATAAGACATAAAACTACCAGTTAAAGATTTATCGGGTCCAATTTTAAAAATAAAACCCGATTACTTTTCAATGCGATATCCATTAGATCTCATCCCTTTCGATGAACGATTGCGATTGATCTGGACTTCAACTGATTAGACTACATTTCGTACACCACCGTGACCAATTTCTGAAATAAACCTCATCCATGTTATCCAAGCAACTACCGTCAGATTTGTGGCCTATTGATCAGATGGCCTAGATCTTCTCACAGGTTTATCACTTTCAAAAGCCATTAATAATATGAGATGAACAATTTCTTTCAAGTCTCCACATTTCCTTTTATTTTAGTTATAACTTAATATTTGTTTTTTCTTTCATATTTTTTATTTTTCTTTCATTTTGTGATAAAACTGTAAATAAACTTAAATAACAATGGATGCTACAACACTACCAATGGTCCACGGACCATGGGATTGTATTAAAAGAGCTAAGCTCTAAGTAGTTTGGGAGACACAACATGTAAGTGAGTCATAGCCTTAGACCAATAAGTGTAAGTCTTGGGGTGTATCATAAGTAGAGGCTCTGTAACTGAGTGCGTGGAGGCCTAGGGTATAAGTCTGTCGATATTTGCACAAACCCCTACATTTGTGTGCACAAGGTGAATAGAGTCTGTAACACTTGGAAGATATTAAAAAAAGGAGTTATTCTGCAATTTGTGTGTATTTGTTCTCTTGATGGGTTTGGATATTTTGTGTATAAATTTATTTTGTTATGCTTCTATGTTGCGTGAATGAATACAATTACATTGAATAATTGATGACGCAGCCCAGGCCGCTTCTACCAGGATCTTCATTTTACTGCTTCCACAAGCAATCTTAATACTTCTCATTCTTCATATGCTTGGTTCAAGAATGCGTCCTTACTGTTCTAATTCCAACCGAATTCAAATACCAAATAACGCAATATGGTCACTCATTCTACAACAAATCGACCCATATTCAGTTATCTCAAGAATACATGGATTGCGGTTCAACATCTTCACGTTTCGGTCTTACGCAGCATAATAAACATATATAAGCTACCATATATGTGCTCACGGCATCCTCTTTGCCATCGGCGATAAATAAAAGTTTGGTTTTACCATAGACAAGCTCTGATATATATATCTCGGTTCTCACAAACATAAGTCGCATCGCCTACCTTGGATAAGGCGCATATATATTTCTGTCCCTATGCGGCTTTCGGTTAATGGATATACATAATTGCAATTGTTCGATCAATAATGTCGATTACTATATATACCTCCGCCTTCTCTATATCCAAGACTCTCCTTATTATGTTGTGGATTCAGTTCAACGTTGCAGGGGCTCCAAACTTTGACTTTAACGCGGAAGATAACCATCGTGACCTCCAGATCCGCATGAATGCTGAACTGTGGTTCTCTTGCCACGAGCGCATAGTAATATCATGATTCAAAATCTCTCACAACCGTTTCAACGTCTCTGGCACCGGATAGTCTCAAACAAACAGGCCGATTATGTGATCTTTGATAGATCGTTGTTCCTCTGTTCGGTGATGCTAAACCCTTGACTTTCCCTCCTCTGGGACTTTGTTATGCTTAACCTTCAATGCTATTTACAAACAATGGGTTTTCAGTGAAGCGGTATTCAATTGGCAGACTAGCACACAATAGAGATATCTACGCTATATATACCCATGATATATTCTCCCTTCTTCGTAGATATCGGCGTTGGTTATATGGTTGGACCTGTATTCTAAACAAAATCTCGTGGATATATATATCGTCTTTATTTAAACCAAAGATGTAGCATCAGTACATACCTCTGCTTCCTCCATCCAGGTTCAATACATATAGGACTCGGTGATCACTCACGCAATATAACAGTCATGTTTTGTAACTAAGTACCGACATAACATGTGTATCGCACCGTTTTCCCTCGGTAATTAAACATACAACAGACATACAAGAACGAGTCTTCAATTGATTAATAAATGTGTGCATACAATAGGGATCTACTTACGCCCATCCGCAGGCTTACCTCGTCGTTACTTTGAGATGGGCTATGGTTAAGGACCAACGTTACCATGCTCAACGGCACAGCCCTTCAAGAACTAACTGCTATATATGTTCACCTTGTATGCTGGTCCTGGCTAATATGGATAAGCATGTTATCGCTCAAACTCCGAGCTTCGCCCTTGAGTCCACGATTCAGGTGATAGATAAATGGTTATACCGTTTACTCCTAAGCTGTTCTCGGGCCTGTTTACACTATTACTCACTTCACAATTGAAAGGTTTGACTGCTTGTCACACAATGGACACTGTTCAAGCATAAAAGATTGCGCGCTTTATAACAAACGATTCAGGGCAATCTCTATCACATAGAGCCACACATCAACAATTAACACATACACCAATTGCGCACTGGAAAAATAAGAACCATTATCACTTCATGCAAATTCAATGTCACATGACATCGGTTTCTGCAACCATATGCAGAACCATATCTCAAAATTGATTGAACGCCAATATGCTCATACAGAACTGAATTCAACATATTCATATTTACATAAAACTAGTATTCACACAGAGTTTTCTATCCATGGCCAGATATGCAAATCTATGGCCCTTTTACAAACTACCGAAGGCTCCCAAGGAGAACCTTGCTCACTCCTCACTCTCACTCCTCACAATTTCCCTCTATTTTTCTCTCAAAAAACCCCTTCCTATTTAGACAATGTTTAAAATAAACTAATTAAATGCTCAATCTCCTTAATATCTCAACACCACCAGAATATCTCAACAAACCCTATTATCTAGAATCTTATCCCTTCATATCGTTAACCAATTCTCTCATATCCTCTTAATTGATAAAAGGATATTTACAAAATCCTCACCTTCTCCTATTTTAATAAAAAATTAATTAATAAAATATTAAAATTGTCACACCCCCTTTATCACATATTTACAAATGAAAAGATGGCCTTGATGCTCCTGCATCAAACTCCCCATGTAAGAAAATTCATGACCACCTGGTCATAAGTATGGATATCTCCTCCTGGATCCCAAATTTTATTTTGTAATCCTTCCGTGCTTGTTGATTGCTTCACTGCTGTTGTCATCTGTTGTTGTCTTCCAGGTTTCCATATTTTGTGCTGTAGTGCTCCACTTGCTCTGCTCTTGCAATCTTTCACTGTAATTCTCTTGTTTTCACTCCTTTTGTTTCTTTCGTTTGTCTTTCTCTGGGATGTTTTTATCATTAACCTCCTTATCAACTCAATTTCTCTGTCCAGTATGTCCTCTGTTTGCTGATCGTTTCCATCCCTTGATTGCTGAATTCTCATTCTTTCTTTCTCTTCACTTGTTTTGATCACCTTTTCTACTGTTGCTACTGTAAATGTTGCCTCACATGTTGCTCTAGCTGCTAATATGAATGTTGTGGCCTCCCAAAATTCCTTTCCCTCTGCAACATTCCTTTGCTCGTCACCTGCAATTTCATCTTGATTATCATTTATGACAACTGCTTTGTCATCCTTCATCAGCAATCTATCCTGGACATTCATCCTCTGTTCTTCCAATTTCTTCCTTTGAAAGCCTAATTCTCGATATAGCTTAATGATTTTACTTGGAGTGGACTTCGGAAACTTTACATGATCTTCCATTTCCTCACATGGTCTTTCTTCTGCTAAATCTTCCTTAACATCCTTCAGTAGATGTTCTTCCAAACCTGCAATCAAACACAAAATCGTTAGTTTTAAAATCACAATACCTTACGGTCTTATTTGGTGCTTCAGTCATCAAGTTTTCGGGCTGCTTAGAATCATTCATATGATTCAACTCCTCCAGCTCTTCATCGCTTTGAAAAAGTAATGGTCCACTCTCTGGGTAACATATAGAAACTTCAACATCTCCTTCAGTATCTTCCTTTTCTTGTAGCTCAACTATTTCGAGCTTCTCTAGCCTCTACCTGGCATCTATAACCTGTTCAAGTTCCCTTAGTTCCTTCATCAACTGCAAATTTACCTGATGATTCCACTTCTCTTGTAGTCTCTGCCATCTCAACTTATTTCTCATGACATAATCATGCTTCTGGTTTTCCTCATTTCTTTGCAACATCTCCATTAATACTTCAAGTTGAGCTGCTATCTCAGCCTTCTCCCTCTTATATTCCTCTTTGATTCACTGTCTCTGTATGCCAATTCCCTTGGCATCCCTCTCCTTTTGTCCTCTGCTATGGTTTATTTCAGAACCTCTGTTATGACTGTCACTGGTCATCTTCCTTTCCATCTCTATGAGTTCCTCACTCACTTTACTATGAGTTGCACTAAAGCCTCTTCAGCAGCAAGTCCTGTCCTGCCGCCACTTACCTCACCAAGCTCTCCTCACTCAGTCTTTTGGCAAGCAATTGGTTCTATCTCTGGAACCTCCTTTGAGCACTTCTCTTTGCTCTTCCTGGCTTCAACTCATCTGCATGTTCTAAGAATACAATTGTTCTCCTTATCCAATCTCTATTGGAATTCCCCAAGGTTCTTCCACCTCTATGTTTTCACCTAGAAATTTTCATCAGCTTCCTTTATCTGTTAACAATTGCCTTTTGGGAGTTGCAATAATATTTCAATGCAAAGACTACAATACTCTATTTTTCAAAAGCATATCATCTTACCTCCAAGATCTTGCCTGATCTTGTCCTCCCATTCATTTTCACTTCATTTACCTTCAAAATCTCATTACTCCTGCAAATCTGTTCCAACAAATCTTTATGCTTTCTGTCATGCGGAAAGAGTTATTTTTGCGGACAAACCTAACCTCCCTAGGAGTCTAAGACTCTCTAGTGACAAACAAACCAAACAAGAGCAATCCTTCTCTAAACACACATTATTCTATGAGAGATCAAGTGTTTCCCGATCTTACCTTAGGTCCAACGCTTGTTGTAGCAGTTCGGCCTTGCTGATCCAGATGAGCTCCTCCTTCACTTTAAGACCTGCATACACTAACAAAGCAAACGATTACATAACACCTGAATATTCATCATAAAACGAAGCATATTCATCACATAGACCAAGGAGTACATGAAATAATTCATTAACAACAAATCATTGAGAAGAATGGACTTATTTGTATTAAGGAAACAAAAAAGGAACCATTACAACCTGAGCCTTGGTGTTGTGCAAGCTCCTCCCAGGGTCCAACAAGAGATTTCCTCTACTTTGACAAGCTCACCCACTCCCAATATGGCAACAAGAAAGGATAGTGATCTCTCCTCACAAGTCAACAATGGAAGTCCTAATTCCAGCAGCATTTACCCTTTAGAATGTTCAGCTTTCAACCTCCCCTCCTCTGGCCCAATGCCTGTATTTATAGTATTCTAGAGGAGGTTATTCAGTTCCAACATCAATGGGATACTCCCTCTTTTGGATGGGGTAGCTCCTCTCTTGATGGGATAAGCTCCTCTATCATAGAGATGCATGAACCATCTGGAGGCGCTCAATACACGTCAAAAACTCTTCTAGAAGGCTCTAGAAGTGACCACAAGTAACTTTTTAAAGATGAAACTCGCGCCTTTTGACCTTTACAGGGGTACGCACCCAACCTTTAGCTTACAGAGCGTACTAGTACGCAGGTACAGTGTATTTGGAGTGCGTACACGCAGGCAAGGTAGAGAGAACCTGCGTACCCAGAGATAAACATGTTTTTAATTGACTTTCTCTCTCTTTGAGGTTTTGACATGAAGAGCAGAGGTATGGGGCTTGACAAAGAGGACAATGTGGCTATTGATGAGGCCACATACTGCAGATAGTCAGGGTGACAAAATTCAGTGTAACAGATTGCCCCCTAAAGTACGAAGCCTGTATTAATAAGGGTGTTAAGTTATGTAAGAAGGGTGAAGTGCTTTATCATTTCGAGGATCATCTTGTGGATAGTCTGGTTGGAACCTGCAATTTTCAACACAAAATACATGTAAAGTGTCATATCATACTGAGGTAGGCATTCCCATACTCAGATTAAAACTTTAACTATGGACTAACTATTCTAGTACAGGAATGATTTCATAATACATCATAATCATAGACTCTCGTAGACACAGCATGGACGCAACCATCTGTTTATGATTGGTCTACAACATAATGAATACAAAACTCCTCGCAGCCTGGATGGTGGAAACTAGATCCAGGGTCTTCATTTCCGTTCCCGAATTGGTACGATTCTAGCCATGTGAATAAATGAGTCGATGTCGAACATGGTAGAAACCACTTGATTACCGATCAATGATGTAAACCGTTAACAAGTGTGGGAGAAACCACCAGTAATGTCAATGGTTCTCAAAGTACCCAGCACATTCCATGAGATGTGAATGAATGAGTCGATGTCGAACATTTCATGGAATCCTTCGATCGCAAGTCAATGATGAAAACTGACGTCGAAGGTGAGGAACCTGCCATTGATGCATGCAGATTCCAAGGTACTAACGATTTCTAAGTCAACTCTCTAGATAATGCGCTGTTGTCGATAGAAAGCGCCCCGTCGCAGGCAAGCCTACAACACGAAATCATAGTTCAAGTTGAAGAAATGTTGCTGCAAGGACTGACTCAATGATGACACAATGAATGATAGGTATTTTGCGGTTGAATGTTTTGTTTACAGACCTCATGAACACATAACGACACAACAGATGGTTTGTTGATGAATGACTCAAAGTCGACTCCCATAACCCGGCTAAAAATGTCAATGATTTTGGTCAACTGTGAGGTAAGGGATTTCCCAACCCAGGTGAATGAATAAGTGTCGTGTTCAAGAGTGGTAGTAAGGTTTTTTTTGAGACAAAAGGATATCAAATAGGCTCATTCTTCTCATTTTTCCCCCACCATTTCTGGCAAGTACCTCTTTATTTTTTACAAGCTTGAGGAGGATAACATATGCTTGTTTGTAAGCTCATCCTTCGGATGAGTCCAACTTAGTTTTTGATTCGAACCCTAAGAAGGAGTGGTTCGTTCCTGTTTGTAATGGAACAGGTCCTTTACTGTGAAATTTTAACGAGTCCAGTATAGGAGAAACTCGGCGTTTTTCATAATTAGAGAGTCTGAAAAACTTAGAAGACTCCAGATTGGACTTTTTCGTAAATTTGTGTCTCCTAAGCCCGAAAAAGTATAAAATAATACCTAGGAGAACCGCTTGATCTTGCGACCAAGGATATTTTCATAGTTAGTGTCTTTGAACTGAAAAGTAAAAAGCGATCAAGGACACGTCGTTTTATTTCCAATATCGAATTTGAAACGACAAAAATCCGGCAATCTTTTCTTGTTTTTTCGGTCAGAAAAGGGCTGTAAGGGGACCGTCTTTTAATTCCGTTTTAACGAGTGTAAAAGAAACGCTCGGCAATCTTTTCATTTTTTAGGAGTCAGAAAAGGGCTTAAAAGATGACTCTGATGTTTGGTTTGTGAAAAATGACAAGTTTCCCTGAAAATCCCTTTGTCCTGCACAAAAACGACACATTACTCATACCTGTTTAAGATAGGCAAAAATGCATTGAAAAATGACCTTCCATGGTGAAAAATAAACAAATTTAATATTTATTTATCCAAATATAAAAGGACCTTTTACCATGTCATTTTTACCATTTTACTGTTGAGGTTGAGAAAAGGGCTTTTGGCAAGAAACTTCCCGTGGAGATTGCGGAAAATCAGACCGTCGGAATCGAGTGCCGTCACTTTCAGGTAATCCACAACATCCTCCTCTTCAATTTCATCCATTTAGAATTTTAATTTTAGCCTTAGTTTGACTTTTTGGGGGCTTTGGGGTTTTAGAATGCGCTCCTCGAGGTACGCAGGTGTCCCATGGGTAACCTGCGTACCCCGACTTTTTCTTCAAAGGGAAAAAGGTCGGGGTACGCAACCTACCTTCAGACCAGGTGCGTACCCACGCTTTGTTTCTGAAGGCGGGGTGCGTACCCCATGCAAAGCGCACTTCCAAACCCCAACTTTCAAATTCAACCATTAAGTTTTGATTTTATGATTTCTAAAGCTTATTTCTTTGTGTGTAGATTGCCCACCATGCTTGATTGGCGTGAAAGAGAGCACGAAGACGTTGATTCGGCCGCGTTGAATCACCAACCTACCATTGATGCGTTGATAACATGCGGCCTTTACAAATACT